>JACEIK010013004.1:18559-28941 GCA_018107945.1 Datura stramonium | reverse complement strand
CCACGGAGGTCCTGTCCAGGCCCAAGTATATAAACCCCTCCCTAGGAACGACCTTCTTAATATATTTGGCACCTCGAAGTCCACTTCACAATCCAAAATCACGAAGTATACTGGGAATATGAAGTTGTTCACCTTTACCAATAAGTCATACAAGAGGCCCACTGGTTTCTTTACGGTTCTGTCATCCATCAACAGTCTCATGGTTGTTGGTCTAGGGGTCCCTAAATCAAGATTCTTAAATATTTCAAGTGGCATAAGGTTGATACATGAGCCCAAGTCACAGAGAGCCTTGGAAAAGTTGAACATCCCAGTTGTGCATGGGATGGTAAATGCTCCAGGATCTTCCTTCTTTTGGACCAGAGATTGAGAAATAATCACACTGCAATGGTGCGTATTATTAATGGGTTCTTACATCATGGTCCTATTATTTATTACAAAGTCCTTCATGAACTTGGAATAACCTGGCATTTTCTCCAAAGCATCCACCAGTGGAATATTTATGGATAGTTATTTTAGCATGGAACTAAACCTGCAAAACTTGTCATCCTCTGCTTTCTTCTTGAGCCGCTAAGGAAATGGAGGAGGAGGCCTATGTATTTGATACATCACCTTTGGTGTCTCCTTCTCCTTCTTGTTTTTACAAACATCCTCTTTCTCTGCAATAAGATTCTTCTCCATGTTCTCTGGATCCACATTAATAACCACCAGTTTGTCAGCTACAACTGGTTCAGGCACACTCTCTTCTCCATCTTCATTGTTTTCAGCTCTTGTTTCCTCCACTGGCCCCAAAACTCTATCACTTCTTGTGGTAATAGCCATGCAATGATTGTCATTTGTGGGATTTGTCATGGTATCACTTGGTAATGTTCCCTTCTATCGTGGATTAAGAGCTACTCAAATCCGATTCATTTTTTGCTCCAGTTGCTTTATTGTTGTGGAATATGAATTTACCTACTTATTCACATTATAAAGGTCTCCTCTAATTTATTTAATGCCAAAGTTTGTGGACTCAACTTTCATCAATAACTTTCCTAGCATTTCTTCCATTTTGGAATGAGCTGGCTCACTATTTGAGGGTGCATTGGAGTTTTGCTGATGTGGTTTTAGAGGAATACAAGCACCTCCCCGATTATTCTGAACCCCTGATCTCTATCTCTCCAATTTCCTTGTTCCCTGTCCCTCCAGTTGTTCTGATCTCTCCATACATACCTATTATAACCATTGTTATCCATGTACCTGTTCCAACCTTGATTTCCCTAACCCTATTGTCAAGAATCGTGGTTAGATCCTTGAGCGGTAGGTCAAGAAACCCCACCCTAATTAGCAATAAAGTTATCTTATTCCTCATAACTTTGATAATACTCCTTTTATTGAGGCCCCTTCTCCTGATTAGACACAACATTCACCTTTTGAGATCTAGTTCCCAGTAGGTGTTTTGTGAGTAAGTTCATCTGCGTCTTGAGTTGAGCCATATCTTTATCTCTTTCTTCCTCCTTTCTCAATTGTTCCCTGGACATTCCTCTGGATTGGACACCACTCACATCTTTTGTCTCTTGCATGTGCCATGCTCTGTTAGTTCTGGTCATTTTGTTTAATATAGCACTGGCCACAGCAAAAGATTGGTCGATCAATGAACCTTCAGCAATATTGTTTGCAATTGATTTATTCAAGTCATCCAGCTACCTATAAAATGATTGGAGGAGGAAATAACCATGAAGTCTATGGTTTGGTTATTGCTTGATCTTTTTCTTGAATCTCAACCAAGATTCATGAAGAGCTTCATTTGGAAGCTGACGAAATTTTTTGATTTCATCCCTCAACTGGATCATTCGAAAAGGAGGAAAAAATCTTTCTAGAAATGCGGTTGTCAACTCTCCCCAACAAGTGATTGACATATCTGGAAGTTCCCCAAGCCATACAGTTGCTTCTCCAGTTAACAAAAATGGGAATAATTTGAGCCTCATTAGCTCTTGTGACACACCAGGTAGTTTATATACACTGCAAATCTCTATGAAGTTTTTCAAATGTTGGTTTGGATCCAGATGAGCCAAACCTCCATACAACTCTTTCATGCTCAGTAAATGCATCATAGTGCTGGTGATGTTGAACTTGGAGTTTTCACCAAGTTCTGGCAGTACAATGGCGCCTGCATATCTGATTTGCTCAAAGTCAGGCTCCTCTACAGGAGGAGCATGCCTGTTCATTGGGGGCTAATTTCTCAACCCTTGTTGAGCATTTCGGGTTGCTACAACAAGTTGAGCTTCAATTAAGTCAACATTATTAACTTCATCCATTGCACCTGCTAAAGACAAAAACAATAAAATAAGGTAAATTAAGAACTAGAGACTAAAATTTTTTGAATTTTACACTAACAACAAATTTTGAAAATTGAATTCCCCAGCAACAACGCCAAAATTTGATACGCCCAAATTACACCTGTGAAATAGGTATAAAGCATTCGTTGTATCAAATATAGAACCCAACAAGATTGGGGTAGAATTTCATAAGGAATAAGGTGCAAAATATATCAAAGCGAATATTCAAAGTTCTTTAGTCACTATTTCAAAGCGGGTATAATATCACAATAGATTTTGATAACAATTGCAAGAATGTTAAGACTAATTTCAATAATTTAACTAGACTAGGGTTGTGATCCCCAAGACCTCTACACTACGACAGGTTTATAAAAGATTCAAACTTAGGTTAATGTTACACATGTGGAACAAATAATTCTATAGATTTCTCTAAAGTCTTTCGACCCGGTTAGAGAATTATCACCCTTAATCCTTTCGGTCTCTAAGTGATTAACAATTCAAAACATGTCCAAAGTTTTGAGTTGTTTATTCTTATGATAGCTCAAGTCATTAGATGAGGGTTGAAAATCTCAAATACCTGTTATCAATTCTCAATCCTAATCATGAAATCTTAAGAGAAATTCAATATTTGCAACTGTTAAACAACATTCACAACAAGAGAATTGACAACTCATGTGGATTGTTAACCTAAGGACTTACTTCTATAAACCCATTCGAAGTTTAGAAATCAAAGTTCACACAACCCTAGGTATGAACTTAGCTACTCATCACTACAACAACATACATCTTGAAAGAGAAGATATAAGAAACATATACTCACAATGACAATAAAAGAGTTTGATTCAATGTTGATGATCAAACTTCTCCAACAAACTCTAAAAGACCTTACTTTCTTTTCCCTCTGTGGTGTTTTCAAACGTAAGTTTCGTGATAATCTTTTTTCTCTACAGAGTTTTATTTTTCAAACCTTCTAAAAATTCCAAAAGAACAATAAGTAATGTATTAATAATTACAAAAATGCCACCACCACTGCATTCGCTGTGGATTCGCGACCGCGGTTTGACATCCGCAGTCTGCACTTCGATCGAGCTTCATGTGACATAAAATGGTTGGCTTTCCATCTTTGATCGGTGGCCCATTCGTGTCTCGTGTATTGTGATCCACGGTACGCGCTTGCATAACGCTTTCATCATCAATTTGACGTGAAGTTCTGGACTGGAATGAGGTTGATTCATGGTCCGCGATTTGCGATTTGCGTTTTGCAGTCTGTGCTTCAATCGCAGATCTTAGCACTGAGAGGTTCTCTTCTGGTCCTGAAAGCGAAAGATTCGCGCCTCGTAGTTGGTAGTCCGTGATTCACAATTTTTTGTCCTCACAGGGCTTAAGCTGTTTTTCTTGATCCTTGATGCATTTTCACATGATTCTTTTTCACCCTCTTCTGAATGGTGAGTTCCTATATAGATGAAGAAAAATCATGGTAAGTGCTTAATTTCGTATCAGTTTATCACCAAAATCTAAGTTTATAGCCCTGATAAGATGGTTAAGATTCTAACTTATCAAACCCCCAAACTTAAACTGTTGCTTGTCCTTAAGCAACTGTAGAACAACACATTCTTCATCCAGCTAATAATTTGCATGATAGACACTTGACTAGTGATAGGTATCAACAAGGATCCTAACATTCATTGATCATTACTCATCTTAAATCAAACAAATTCAACTCTAGCAATGACTCAATATCATCTCGGCTTGTCTGACTTTAACACAGTACTATATCTTTGTTCATAGCCTCTTATTGAAAATAAGATTCAAACTGCGTTCAACTAACATGTGCCCTCACAAAAGAAAAGAATCCCTGGCTCACACAGAAATCATTTATGAGTTAGGGATATACACTCTGTATAATACACTCTCTCTTAGAAAAGAATTCTCATGCATGCAGATATAGTATCATAGGCTTACCCTTCATGTAGTTCTCCACTAATATAGAAACATCGATTCTGGAATCAAACAGGACTTAAGGGTGTTGATGTGGGTTTGTGTGGTACAGATAGCTCAAGGGTTAGTTCACATGGATCCTCTCTAAATTCTACCCTTCTCATTTTAAGAACGCAGCTTTTACTCGTTGCTTCCTTTTCTCTCCTTAGGTGCCCCTATTTTGGTTTTCCTTCTCATTTCCCCGACGACTTGCTCTTCCCTTTACTACAATATCACAAAATTTCTATTTTTGGAAGAGCATACAACTAAGGTATTTACCTGCTTCTTGAATTCATCTAAACTCTCCTCCTCCCCCAAACTTATGCTTTTAGCCTATGTTTGCATTTTTATCAAGGGTAGCTTCTCAAACTTAGATATTTTGGTTCATGCTATCTCCCTTTTGGGCATTTAGAGGATACCATGTCCAGGGTTGTTGGTTTCTAGTAGAATGAAAGAAAAGTGACATCCTAGGCTCAAAGGTTTGACTAAGGATAGTACTCATCAAGTGAGTTCAAAGAAGGTCTATTGTCATGTTCCAGAAGAAGTGTAATCTAGTATTTCGCCTTGAAAATATTCCAGACAAGTTCTAGACTAATCATGCACACAAGGATCAAGTAAGACTCACCACACATGGCACATGTATCTATTGAATATAACTAGAATCTACAAGTCAATACTAAGTGATAAACTTGACAAGATGATATATTATGAACAAACAGCCAAATAGAGAATTTAATGGTCAGGTCTAGGAGCTTTTGTTTCACCAACTCAATGTTGACTCTATTAACACCTCGCAAGTTATAGGTCTACCAGCGTAAAAAAAACTTAACTTCCTAACATACGACTTTTCCCTTAAGAAAGTCATCTGTCTATCTATCATTGGGAACAGCCACTCGGTTCAACACACAAATAACAAACTAAAAAAGATTTAGCTCCTAGGGAAAGAACCGTGGCTTGAAGAAAACCCTAAGATCTTTTATTATACATGACTATAAAAAACAAGAAAAATAAGATAGAAAGACAGAAAACGCACATTTATTACACATAAAAGCTGGTTAAATTAATACAGACCACACTTCCATGCTTTCACAGATCCTACCTACCTAACCCTACAAAATAGGACAAGCATTGTCCTCAACGCAAACAAACAAAAGATATTTATCAAAAAAAAGGTAGGATCTCCCTAAGATGCTCTAGGAGTCCTTGGCCTCCTCAGACTAGGCCAAAGTGGTGGTCTCCATGGTGTCAGACTCTTCTCCTGCTAGAGCACGGGAACTTGGGCCTGTGCCCACCAACTGTGCTGTGACGTCAACCATGGAGCGCCGAACAACTACTTCAACTTGTCACTCCTCATCTAGCTCCTTTGTCACATGATCATCCTCCAACTCTTTCTCATCTGTCTTTACCCTCTCATCCTCGAATACCTCATCCTCAGGAAGTGGAAGTTCAAAGATACTCAGATCGAGCTGCAGCTGTTGTACATCTGTATTTACTTTGCTCATGTCGTCCTGTAGCGCTGCTAAGGCCTCTCTCACACCAATACCCTCGAGATTAGAAACCCTATGCTACAAGTATTGAATTTGTACATGGACGTGAGATAGAGATTTATCAATGGCTCTCTTAATTGACGGGTATGTGCTCAATTAGCGAGGTCAACCTGGTCTTATTCCATGCAGTCATGTTTGCTACTTGCACCATTCGAGCTGCGAATATAGATTGGGTTGACTGAGTTACACTTGGTGTATCAGAAGTTGAAGGTTGTGCCTCAACCACTTGAGTGTGCTCCACTTGAGAGCCAATCCCCAAATCGGTCTTAGAATCATGAGCAACCACTAGCTCCCATTTCCTCTTCTTCAAATTTGGATTCATCTTATCCTAAATCTTTGTGATGTCCAAGACCTAATTTGCTGTAACACCCCATGATTTTCCCAGATCAGTCCCTAGAGTTAGATGAATTTCAGCAAGAAAATCAGCAAAAATGCCTCAGAACGACTCGTGTGACGGGTCATTGGTTGCTCTAACGGCTCGTTAGGTCGAGCAATTGTAAGGGTTTCAAAATGGGTGCTATAGGACTTTGGTAACCACGACAGGAAGCAACGAGTCATTGGGAGGAACAACGTCCCGTTAGATGCAGCCATTGTAAGTCAGCAGTCCAGACTTTCCAAAAACAACGAGCCAAGAGACGACCCCTTATTTCCTGTGATGGGTCGTTCTGAGGGGTCGTTAGTTGTGAGTTCAAAAAAGGGTTCAATTATTGGTTCAGTGGCAACGGATGGTTACGAAAAGCCATTAAGTGGAGTAACGACCCATTATGTCGGTCGTTAGTGGGATCTCAAGAGTTGGACCAGTGGAGACAGTGGTGACGATGGGAGGAATTGACGAGTCGTCGGTTCAACTAACAACTCATCCTGTCCAATCGTTGGTTGAAGAATCAGAAGCTGTAAATTTTCCCCAGAAGTAACGGATGGTCACCACGAGCTGTGGTAAGGACCAACAACTCGTGGTTTGGGTCGTGGTCAAAGGACGGGCAGTTTTTGGATCGAAATCCCAGGGGTATTTTAGTAAAATCATATGCTTCCAGTTCTAAAATGACATCGTTTTGGGTATTGTAAGGGTCGAATTAAAGGGGATTTCACTAGCCTAAGACCCTCATTCTCCAAAATCATCTATAAGGTACTTCTTCCTCTTCTTCTCTCAAAGCTCAAGAGCACCTATGGTTTCTCTTCAAGGGATGCAAGTTCCAAGATCATTAAAGGAGTTTTCTAACCAGGTATGTGGGACTTCAACAAGGATCTCCTTTCATCCTTGTTTCCCAACTTTTATGATAAAACCCTAATTCCTTGATTTCTAAAAAAGCATGCCTTAGGGTTTCAATCTATGCATGAATTCTCACATGTCTTCTATAGATTGTAAGACCCTCATGATAAATAGTCGTGTATGATTACGAATTACTTTCAAATTCACGAATTTTGTAAATGATATGTAACATGATTATAGAATTTTCTCCATGATTTAGCACAAACCTCAAAATAGAGCCTCATTAATTGTTCATATGCTCTTACCATGAATTTGATATATATATGTGCGTGTGTGTGTGTGTGTGTGTGTGTGTGTGTGTGTATGTGTGTGTGTCTAAAGCATGATTTGAATATACAAGTTTTCATGAATATGAAACGCATGAATTACTTTACATTTTTTGCCTATAATGTTATAAATTTCGATGACAAAGCATGATCATGATTCTTCAACTTTTGGGCCTCTTGATAGTAGAAAGTAACCTTGATCAGACTCTAATGAATTCAGTATGTTATGATTAGTTGAACACTCGGGTCTCTGATTAGCTGAAGAAGCCTAAGACTAGATAAATGATATCAGTTCTGTGGTTTCCCTTAGCTTAGTCAGGGATTCTCAATAGCAGAGAATGTTTCCCTTAGTTTAGTGAGGGACTATCAATAGAAGAGAATGTTTCCCTTAGTCCAGTCAGGGATTCTCAATAGCAGAGAATGTTTCCCTTAGTCTAGTTAGATTTTCTGTAGTAGAGATTGTTTCTCCTTAACCCAGCCAGGGGTTCTTTTATTAGTAGGAAAGGTTCCCTTAGATTATGATCTCAATTCAGCTTAGTTATATTATAGTTCAGATTCAGTCTTTAGCAGTTACTTCGGTACAGTTTATGATCCCAGTCACCGCTTCATTTCTCAGTATATGTACATGACCATTATGCAATCAGTTGGATATACTTCACTAAATGTTTTAAAATAAAAGCATCATGTTAATATTTATATATCTCAGACAGGGTCATTGTATTTTAGTTTAGTTATTTGTTCAGTGATGTACTCAGTTTACTTCCTCCTAGTATACTTGCATGTTTTAGTTCCTTTACGTTTTCCGCATACTTGGTATATTTCAAGTACTGACCACATACTTTATATGCTATATCATTTTATGATACAGATCCAGATTTCCAGACCCAGCCTCACGGTTAGACACGCTCTATTCCCATCTCAGCTGACTGTGGTGAGTCCTCATCTACCGACGACAAGATTTATGATTTTTTTCTATTTTAGTTTTTTTTCAGTTTCAGACTTTAGGAGTTAGCTGGGTGTCCCAGCAGCTCATTGGTGTAGTAAAGGCTTTCAGACATGTATAGATAAATTTAGCTTATGATCAGAGTTGTTAATATACTATGTTCTTATGGTTTTGATTAGACTCTTTCAGTTAGCTTCCGTTCAGTAATGATTATGTTAGTTGTTATTTGTTTAATCTCCTGCTATGATTATGTCATGGGTCGACTTAAAGCCCTCTTGGGGTTCTTTGTCTCGTGTCTCGATTCGGGCCTATGTTCGGATCGTGACATTTTTCCAAATATACTTATCAATTCTTTCTATCTCTAGAACACCAGCGTCTCAACATATATTCGTGACTAGTACTGGAAATGGGAGAGAAGTATGTGCTTGCCGAGCTCGATCCCTTATCTCTGTGGCAATAATGCCCCACACATTGATGTGAATCCCTGCCATGATACATGCTATCAGAATTATTCAGGTCAGTGGTACCTCATTGTCGTTCTTTGAAGGCGTAAGTCTGGAGCAGACAAATCCTAACCACTGCTTGTCCTGAATGTTCAGGTCACTCTTGTAGATCTGACTTCCATCTGACACCCAACTAGGCGTACCTGCTTCTATCAAAGATGCAATCCAGGTATAGTGATTTCCTGGATTTTCCAGCTTTGCTAAATAATTGGTGGCATCTGCATCATCGTCATCAAAGTAGGCCCCGTTGATTGCATTTTAATCTACCTCAACTCCCTTAACTTTCACCTTTTGTAGGCATGGTCTCAATCTTAGTGGATCAATGTCTTTTTGATGTTTCTGAGCAGTCCTATATGACGCATAAAATTCATGGACCAACGTGAGGCAATAACGGCCCGGAGGTATTGTAAATATTTCCCAGTATCTCTCCTTTATTTGGCGGAGGATATTTGGGAAATCTTCTTCAATCCTGTTGAGGATGAACTTTCTCTCTTCATTGAAATTTCGATTATGCGTCCCGTCGAAAAATCTTTCCTTCATCCCATGGACGATATTAAATCGGAGAGCATCTTTGCCTCTCTTGTAGCGAAGTTGTGGTCTTCTCTCCTCATCCTCCTTCGCTTTGCGAAGGGCTTCTTCCAACTCTGGGTCAGACTCAGATTCCGCTTTAGCCTCAGTTGGCTTTTTTTCTTTCCCTTTACCCTTATCTGCAGGGTCACTTTGCTTTTCCAAGCGAGGAAGAGAATATTTGGCTTTAATTATATTCTAAAACTAGTTACCATATAATTGGGAAATTCGTAAAGTTAAAAGTTGGATTACGATTTTGTCCCTATTAAAATTAAAATATTATAAAATATTTAATTGTTTAGTAATTGTGTTAGATTAGGAGTCTTATTTTAATGCTCCACATTATGTAAACATTAAATCTAAATATAACTTTTCTTAAATTATGACTACTTGAATATATTTTGGGTGAATTTTTGGTGATTCAATTGATCCATTATTAAAAAAATCAGTTATGAAAATCATTTATTATTAAAGTAAATTGCTAATTGATTATCTTAATTATCTGCTGAATAGAATTATCATCCTTTCTCCATCTATATGTCATCAGTTACTATAATAAACAGCTAATTTACTATTGTAATTTCTGTAGAATATTACTATTTTGTTAATAAACTTATTTTCTTTCAAATATGATAAAATATTTGGGACAAAAATATTAACTATAACAAAATAATTTGATAATCAAAATACAAGATACATTAAATAATCGTAGATAATAGCAGAAATTAAGGTATAAGATACTATGGGAGAAAATTGAAAAAAAGAACATGTTAGGATTACAACTTAAAAGAAGAGAAAAGACATAAAATTCACCCTGAACTTGTCCACACAACTCACTTAGCACTTTAACTTTACGAGTATTTGTTTACCCCTCTTATCTCATTTGAAGTCTATTAAATACCACCCAAAAGGCTGACGTGGAAAATAAATAAAAAAATAAATTAAAAAGACGCGTAATTGAAAAAAAAAAGTGGGTCCATTGATATTTATATTA
>JACEIK010013004.1:0-13071 GCA_018107945.1 Datura stramonium | reverse complement strand
CTCCTCTTGTAATATTAGATAGACGAAAGAAAGGGAAGAACAAATGATTTTTCCTCTCTCTTTTCTTCTTTATTTATTTATTTTTATATTAGTATTTATTTTATAACACGTTATCAGTAAGAGTTTTGCTATTTTGAAGTAAATATTTTAAAAATATCGAAGGTACATACTTTCTTTTCTTAATTAATGACAAATCTTTTTAAATTAATATCGAAGGTACATACTTTCTTTTCTTAATTAATGACAAATTTTTCTAGACTTGAATTTTTTGCTATGGATAAATCAGGAAAAGGCAACCTACCATGGGTGCTTGAAGTCGTCATTTTCTATGAGCAAATGCGTCCATACTTATTTATCATTAGAAAGATGCCATGGGCTTGGCAGACACCATCAAAGACAAATCAGACATCAAATCAAGATCGTGGCAAAACAATGATATTTCTCCACCGTCATCTTGATGAAGGTTTATAAATGAAATATCTCACTAGATCCCCTTGTACTGTGAAATAATTTAAAAAGATAGATATGACCACCCGAAGATGATCATTCTTCCACAGGCACATTATGACTGGACTTGTTTGAGGTTACAAGACTTTAAATATATTAGTGATTATAATTTCTCCATGTTTAAAATTATTTCACAATTAAAATTATGCGGATAAAATATCACTGATAATGATAAACATTCTCCACTTATTTTGCCTAGAGAATGCTCCTACAACAACAATACCGAGAAATGAGATTCAAGAAATATTTTGATTTAATTTTACATCTTCTTGTTGCTGAATAATATAATGGCATTTCAATGAAAAACCAAGCAAGTTAGCCTACTAGTTTCTATTCCATTCCCTATAGTGGATGAAATATATTTTCACCAATCTAAGCTTGAAAAAAGTTGTGGCCTTAATCGTGGTCATGGCCATGGATGAGGAAGAAATACTAATAATGGTGATCATATTGCACCAAATAACGAGTTTCACCAGCAGCAACGGAAGAAGAAGGATGAAAAGCATGAAGCGGTGCAAAAGAAAAATTTTAAAAATAAATGCTATTGATGTGGAGGAAAAGAGCACTGTTCGCATACCTATCTTACGTCAAGACACCTGGTTGAGCTCTATCAAGCATCCTTAAAGAAGATGGATAATAATACAGAGATAAATTTTATCTCTGAAGATAATGTTGAGTCCATGCATCTAGATGTGGCAGATTTCTTTGAACATCCTGAAGGAAAAATAGAGCACCTGATCAATGATGGGTACGTAATAATCTAAATATTTTTCATTGATGTTGGTTATATGAACTAGTATGATGTATTTCCGTAATCCTTTAAATATAAGTTTATGTAATGCTTTTTTTAGTAATAATACTATAATATTTACTTTGTCTATATTTTCATCTTGAAGAATATACAGTTATGCCTCAAATTTTATTTGAATCAATAATCAATGATCAATCATGAGGATTTTGTGGTTTTTAGTGGAACAATGCACACCATATTCAAAGATGAGAAATACTTTTCCTACTTTATTAAGAGAAAATAAGATGTTACTATAATTTCTCATAACTCAAAATTGATTGAAGGCTCCAAAAAAGCTGCTATATTTCTGCCTAAGAGGATGAAACTTATTATAGAAGATGCATTGTTCTCTTCTAAATCCCCAGGAAACTTGTTAAATTTTAAAGATATCTGTCAAAATGGATATCATGTTGAAAAAATATATAAAATAAATATTCAATATCTTGGTATTACCGATAATATCTTAGGTCAAAAATATATTTCGAAGAAATTATCATCTACGTCTTCTGGCCTATATTATGAAGAAATTAGTACAATTGAAGCACATTCTATCATAAATCAAATGTTTAATGATTTAAATACTTTTGTACTTTGGCATAAACAAATAGGTCATCCTGGATCAATAATGATCAGACGAATATATTATTGAAATTTCAAATAGACATTCACTAAAGAACCTGAAGATTATTACAAGTGATGAATTTTCGTGTGCTGTTTATTATCAAGAAAAGTTGATTATTAGGCCATTACCAATGAAGGTTGGCATTGAAATCATTAATTTTTTAGAACGTATACATGAGGATATATATGGACCTATTCACCTATCTAGTAGGTTGTTTAGATGCTTTATGGTCCTAATAGATGTATCTTCAAGATGGTCTTATGTGTTCCCCAATCATCTCGCTACCTGGCATTTGCGAAGTTATTAGCACAAATAATATGACTAAACGCGCAATTTCAGATTATCTCATTAAGGCTATTCGCCTTGATAATGCTCGAGAATGTATATCTCAAATTTTTTATGATTATTATTTATCAGTTGGGATAAAAGTTGAACATCCTGTTGCTCATGTTCATAACGAAAATGACATAGTCAAGTTATTTATTAAGTGCTTGCAACTGATAGAAAGACCACTACTGTCACGATCCCAAATTGGTGGATTGCGCGGGCACCTACATCTAATTCTAGCTCGATAGGAGAACCCTTTTCGGAACATTACATAAAATATCCAAAATTCTCATTAATTTACATGAATCAACAATATTTCAAAATATCAACCGAAATTTCCTCAAACCTTAACTCTTCCAAGATCTAGTCTAAAAAGGTATAAGAGCTCTAAATGAAATACCGACAAATAAAAAAAGATACAACTTCTCTAGCGGAGAAAATGCGGAAGCTGATGTTGAGTATACCACGTCAATCATGAAACTTTAACCTGCCACAACCTACACCCAGAAAAGGTGTAGCAAAAGTAGTATCAATATAGGCATCATCGGCTGACTTCAATTAGTTTACGCAACAGCATAACATTGATATGAAATCAATAATTTAGTTTAAACAACCACTCAATAATTTATCAAGACAATTTCTTTACTCTTCATTTATGACAGTTATTTAACCATGCATCCGTATTTCTCTATCCAGCTTATCCACAAATTCTGACCTGCACATTGTTTAGGCCTCGCAGCAGCGGTAACTTGACCGCTATCACGGTCTCGTTGCAACACAAACTCTATCACTTCAGTGGTACTGTTCTAGGCAGTAACTTGACTTTGCTGGCAACCTTACTTCTTTCAACACCTCATCAATTACACAAGATCTTACATCACACAAAACAATAGCAATATACACTTAATTAGATTTACACTTCACCACCTTTCATCTTATTATAATTATTCATTTTATTTTCCTTTTCAAGAAACATTCTCACTGTCGGGATCAACCCAACAACAACACCTAAATTACATTTACTCAATAATTTTGAATACATATATTAACTCATTCACAAATAAATTCACCAAAATACGAAGGATTACAATATAAATAAGGCAAAATTATGCAACAGATCTAATGCATGTTGAACACACGGTAATTAGACTTGTCTTCATTAATTTCATCTCACTGATGTCTGTACACATAACGATGTCATACCTGTCACTGAACTCTGTCACACAACTGTATGTATATCGAACATACCTGTACTAATCTCTGTTTCATAGTCGTATGTATATCATGACATACCTGTATTGCTCTCTGTCACAATCATATCATCGGTGATGTGCCGGACACACACCTCCATCACATCACTGTATACACATGCAGAGGGTCTTATTTTTACCCTTCTAGTCATGACCTGTAGGGGACTCTAGAAATTCATGTATTGTACACCCAACCGTATGAACCTCTCACTATACCTGTCTTTGTACCCATATCCGTACACCCAGCCGTATGAATATTTAGTCATATCTGTCTGTGTACCCATTCATGCTACTTGTCCGGATGCTCACCTCGGCACGAGCCACTTATATCCAAGTACTCATACATACACAAATCCGCTCGTCCAGATGCTCACCTCGAACACGAGCCTCTCATCTCAGGGTAAGGTATACCAGCAATCTCATTCACGTTCACCATAGGATAAGAATCTATTATCCCTCATTCATCAACATATGCAATATGGTATCAACTAGTCAACTCATATGACAACTGGGGAAACCCATTTATCAACCACAGATCCTTAACATATCATTCATGCATTATACTTCGTCTACTCATGTGACCATTTAGAAAAAAGTAATGAATCAACAATAAGCATCATATTTATCATGCAATCACTCAGTCAACTCAGGTGACCATTCAACAAGGTATATAAATCAACAATCATCATCACAGTTCATCAAGTATTTCATTAGGTCAGCACATACGACACCGCATAGGCACAAATTGTTTATCTCAATTACCCTTAATTCTCACCATGAAAATTATCGCATTAAGCTTCTCAAACCTCATCTACAATCATATAAGATATAGATATTATTCTACATGATCAAGGAATGAAGACCCATTAGCTATACCCAGAACTCACCACATTTACCAGTTATCTAGTTTAAGAAGTGATTCTTCCTATACCATTACTCATTAATTTATTAGTTATCAATTATTAAATTCGTAGTCCCGCTTCAATCAAAATTCACAACCAAGCAATCGTAAAGATATTATTCACAATTTCTCTTGCTAAATTTACTATCCCTCTTATTACCTAGGGACCCATCATTCATTCAGGTTCTTTCAACCTTATTTATCGCTCCAATTCTGTGACTTTTTATTTTAAGGTAGTCTATTTGGGTCAAATTTTACCCTAACAGTATTTCTAAATTTTTCTCCAAGTCAATTCATCAACACATAAGATTATTTTTATAAAATCGAGTTTAAATCACTCAACCTAGTTAACTACAAATTCTTACAATTACTTATTTTTATAAAATCGAGTTTAAATCACTCAACCTAGTTAACTACAAATTCTTACAATTAAGAGTGCACCCCCCATTACAATTTCCCACATGTCCTCATACTTAGGATTAATCCTACAATTTCATAGTTACGTCACTGCAAATATTGCATCATGTCATCATATTTATGATCCCTCTACCCTCATTGATTGTACATCAATAGTACACACGTATACGATTCACCAATTATAGTCTAATACAAAGATAAGTCATAACCTTCCTAGATCGTAGAACTGGAACATGCCTACTTCGTGGGAGCTTTGCCTTTTTTCAACGCCTCTGAACGTTCAAAATCTAGAAATAAGACATTAAAAAATCAATCAATAGGCTACTTCTTCGGTTAAAGGGTTTGGGAACCCAACCCACTCTATTCTACCCATTGCTTATGGTCTGATTCGACAATCACAGGCTAAATTATCATAACCCAAATCTATAATGATCATTCCAACCTACTTCATGAAGTTTTTACTTCTTTAACCCTCTTAAAACAGCTTTTCTGGTTAAGGGTTTCTAATTCACCAAGTTCAAGGTCTCAAACTATCACCAAAATAATATTTTATAATTACATTTAACCTAGAAAGTGTTAATTTATCACTTTTATAACTTGGAATCAACACATAATCATTCTCACAACCCTGGTCCTAGTTTTCACAAACCTAGGGTTCTTAGCTAGAAACTCATCATTAGAGACTATCTTTGATTTTGGGTGTTAGGGAATCTAATAAGGAAAAGAAAGAGCTAGAACTCATACCCTGGGAAGGACAAATTGCATAGCCCTTAGAAAATCGCCCTTCTGCTCTCAAAGTTCATGCCTCAAAATAATGGGGTGAATGATAGCGCTTAAACCAAACCTCTTACTGAAGTGAGAAGTGGATGTTGTCAAAAAAAATCCAACTAGAGGTTGGGGTCGATCCCACAGGGAATAAGGAGACTGGATTATAGCCAATAACTGAACTTGTAAGGTAGTTACTTCAAAATAGGGGGATTTTAAAGAAAATAAATAATAAAAAAATATCAAAATTCTGATGTTAAGTCAATATCAAAGGATAACTAGGGTTTGTGTTCCACATGGCTTTATAATTACTTCAGGTATACACTCGTGATTATCACCAATACTTACTTATAGAACTGATAACTTAGGTTCATTCAAACGACCGATCAGTCCCTATTGAACGACTATACTCAATCACTCGACCAAGTCTCATGAGTGGTTAAAAACTATCCGTTATCCCTAAGTTCTAGATTTAACTAACTCAAGTTAATACAATGATCATCATAATCAAGGCTCTGTTGTAATTCTCTTTTACTAATCTCTACCTCTTCGACCAAAGAAAGTAAAGAATTCGGGCTAGTCCTAACATTGCGCACCGTTAAGAAACGTTTAAGCATGAAGAGAATACAATATAAGTATTTGAATTGGTTTTAAGATCACTTTGTGTAACCCTAGCTTGTTAATTCACCATGGTTCCCACAACCCTAGCTATGGAGGTTTTAGCCGCTCATAGCTGCAAGGTTGTGATTAGCATTTATGATTAAGCATAAAAATCTACACTTACAATAATGATTGAAAAAAACACATCTCCTTACTTATAGATAAGAGTCAAAATTCAAACATCCCACTTTGCTCTGTTGCTCTGCTCGCTCCGCTTCCTTCAATTACTCCACAAAATCTTAAAAAACAAGTAGTAAGAACAAGAAGAATTCAAGAACATGTTGATCACAAGTTAAGACCAACTCAATCCTCTCTTTCTCAAGGTTTCTACTCTCTAAAACTATCAAAATTGACGTCCTCTATAAAAATAAAACCTAAAACATATTTATACAGACACAAGAATCCTTTTCCTAAGCCAACAGGGTGAATCCACATCTGTCGTTGCCAGTGCCACGACTCGACCTACGATCCGTAGCATGCTTCTACAATCCATAGCTTCCTCTAGTACAATCTCAGCTGGCTAAATTCTAGCTAAGTGTTGGATTTGGGTACGACTCATACCATGAAATCACGACTCGTACTAAGCTCCCGTACTTTGAATCAGAGATTTTTAAGTTTTTCTGAAGTTCATCACGACCAGAATGGTACGACTCGTAACTTCGTCTTACAGGTCGTACTTGCTTCTCGTAGTAGGAGTCAGACTCAAATGCAATTTGTCTAGATTTCATCACAATTTCCTCATCACGACTCATACAAGCCTGCTACTAATCATACTGGGACTCGTGGCTCACATCTGCTCAACCTTAACTTTCAGCAACTTCTCACGGTCACTAGTACGACTTGTAGGTCCTTCCTACGATTCGTACTGTGGTCTGCACTTTGTGCCCATTTTGCACTTTTTAAAGCTATCTTTTGCAATCTTCAGTTCCAACACCTGTTTATCCTGTAACAAAAGGAAAATTACCTCATATCCACATAAATACACCTAAATCCATGCTATTTGCTTAGTTTTGAGCATCGAATGTGCTGTAAAACTACAGCACATCAACACCCTCAAATTAAGACTTTTGCATGTCCTCAGGCAAAGAAAAGAAAAACTAAAACATGACACTCAACTCGAAAATAGACTTAAGATACTACAGCCAATACTCAAACAAACTTGCACTTTCTATAAAAACTCTATTGACCCTTTCTCATGGAATCACATCAGCTAATGTATTACAAGAAACCTCAAAACATCATAAACAGGGATCAAAACATGTCATCTAGCTATCAACAGGTAGTCAAGTCATCACCAATGTTTTCACACAGACCAACAGTTAAAGCAAACATAATCCATGTACCCTCACACAAATAAAGTCCCCACTCAGATGTGAAATGTCAAACAAGATATGGGACTAACAAGTAAGGCGCTCACTCTCTCAAAGAAGTTACAAGTAGTATGTGTCAGATACCATAAGCTTGCGCTTATTTTCTCTGCGTTGGTTTTTTCAGATGGTCAAGTTAAGATCACTATAGGACTTGGTATGGCTTGTAATGTAGGCTCAGGGTTGGACATGATAAAGATGGAAGAATTTATAAGTGACTATTCCTTCCTTAGCACTACATACACTGGATACACCATTCACCTAATTCACCCTTTTATTCTTTCATTCCCATTTTTCCCTTTTTATCCTTTTTATTCACATTTATATGGGTGTGATGAGTTCTTTTTTTTTTTTTTTGCTTTTTCAAAATTTCTTTGAGCTTTATTTTTCAACATTTTCAGCATTTTTCATCCTTTTCTTTTCATCTCACCACACCTCATATTTCACCATTTCTTTCTTTTCTTTTCTTTTCCTTTCTTCCATTCCTACCTTTTATGCACCCCTACTCTAGCCACCCTCAATTTAAGAATTTTGCTTATGTTGAGGTTCACAATATCCAAGAAAGGACCAGGACCAAAATAGCTTCATTACAAAAAATAGGTATGGCTAATCGGTAAATCAAAGAAACATGGTCTATTAAGGCTCAAACTTGGGATCAAGGGATTCATGAAACTTTTGGTAGGACAATATAGGCTAAAAGTGAGCTAAACAAACACTAGCCTATGATCATATCCTAACCAATCATCCTTAGCCTATGCAGAGACCAACCAGGCAAGTTCTAGATCTGCACCACTATACCGAACTAACTAATACACCTCACTCACACATGGTACATGAGCTATTTTCACCTCACCTTTCTGGTTTATACATAGCTTAACAAAACTACTCATGCTGACAAAATAAGTGACATCTAAAGATCTACAACAATCATGCATGTTGTCACAAATACATAATTACTGTATTAGAATTTTTTTTAAACAGGGTCAATTTTTTACAAAAAAACAAAACTAGTGCAATTTTCTTGGCTGAGTACTCCTATGCTACTTTCTAATTAAACAAAAATCAAAAACTAAAAATAAAAATCCTACACATGTCGGATCTACTAGATAGCATGTCTGAGGGAAAAGAAACACGGCAAGAAAAACCCTCAGACGGAACAAAAATCCCAAAAATCACAAGTACACCCCCTCCCTTTTTTTGAAAAGTTAGCTTCTTCCCCGAAGCATCATCTAGAATATCATAGGAAAGAGAACATACCTATGGCGCACTAGGTGCTCCTGTCATCTCGCGGAGGTTGTACCTCCGCTGCAATAGTGTCGCTAGCGGTGGCCGGCGCACTCAATTATGTGTCAATAGGGGGAGTGGTCCCCCCCTCAGCAGTCATAGCCTCTTGGACAGCCTCCGAAAATGTCTGGCTGAATGTGGCTCTTCCGAAGGGTCATGGTCACGGGCAAGCTCGGGATGGGGTGCGGTAGAGCTGCCTGCTATTCTAGCTCTCTCATGCAACTCAGTCATATGTGTGTCATGAGTCTGCATTCTTGCTTCTCTAGCCCGCTTGCGCTCTTTCCTCTCCTTCTTTCTTGTTTTTCTCAAACTCTCCTCACTAGCATCTTCAGCAGCTCTCTTCTTGCCTTTATCACCAGCTACAGTCGGCTCCCAGTATGCTGTCAAATCAATATCCTTATCAAGCTCGGCATCTAGGTCCGAAAGAGTGGGGGCTGCTAAAACTGTTGGTTTTCGTGATGACAACTCAACTATTTAGCTTCGAAGAGCCCCCAACTCCGCATGGAGACTACTGGTATTGGTCTGCTCTGCCATTCTCTCATTGAAATGGCTCTCAAAACTATCTAGGCGGGCATACAGAGCCTGAGCTGCTGCCTCTATCTCTGACTTGACCCATGGTTTGACATTATCCATCATGGCCTGAATCTTACGCTCTGCCATATTCAATATCTTAGCTAGCTTTTGGAGGAAGTCTGTGGTACCAAGATGTACCCTGCTGGTGTCTGAGCCTGCATGCTGCGCAGTGGTGTAGCTGAGGTGCTGGGAGCTGACTCTGAATAACCGGCGTCTCGCTTTGCTCGTGTGTCATGGGGACATTCGTCTGTACGTCCCTTGCTGGCTGGGCTACTGGGATAGCTGTAGGAATCTTGGATCTGCTTACCGGGTTCATCTCATCCCGAATAAGGCCTATGTCTGCAATCTTTGGCGTCCAATCAACCTCTCATCACCCCATGGAACTTCTGCCTCCATGCATAATCTGAATACCAGACTCAGAATGGTATAGTAGTGCTTGATCCCACTACCCGGTCTCGTATATCATCGGCTATGATCCTCGGAATATTAATAGGGTAACGAGACATGAGGCATGCAGCCAAATCCGCTTTTTCGGCACTCAATGTGTTGTCGTTGACCGTAGGTGCTAACTGATGGCGCACTAGTGTCCATCATGCTTTTGCAATGAAGTTCAGTGAATTCTTGGTCATCTTTTTTCCTCCTTTAACCCATTCAGCCTCATCCTTATTCTCAGCAATCACCTTAGCTAGCCGTTGTAGCTGCCTCTGTCGCTCCTACACAGTCAAGGATCTGATTTGCTTCATTTCCTCCACCCAGTAATCATACTCTGGCATCATCCTGGTAGGCAAGAACTGTGGGCCGTACAGTAATCAAGCAATGGTCTGCTCGAATGTATCAACTTCTCGACCTCGGACCATAACACTCTCCAGACGAGGCTGGTCTTTTATTTTCTACCCTTTTCTTGCCTTTACCTCCATTGTGTCCAAGTAGTTGGCATACAACTCCCGAACTATGTTTTCTGTGTACTGTGTTGGAGTCTTGGCCATCCATTCAAAACCGTAAAAGCTAAAAATCTACTTCATCTCCTCAACTTCATTCAATACGGTTGTGAGGATCCGTGGTTCTTCTTGAATACTCCTCTATGGCTTATTTTTGGCAGTGAAATAGATTCCTTGTTCATAGATTTCTTTGGCTCCCGGCACTCTCCATCCAATTGTGCGGTTTTCCCTGGGTGGGGTCTGCTCTTATGCAACAACAGGAGCCTCTTCCTCCGACTCATCACTGCCGCTTTCCTCTTCATTCTGGGTCTCTCCTGACCCTTCCATAGTCTCTCCCTGAGTTTTGATGTTCCTCTCTAATTCCCTCTTCAGACTGGGGAGCTTGAGCGGATGTGGCAGTGGTTGCTTCAACTTGGGCCTTTGCTCTCGCTCTAGTGGTTCTGGTTCCATCGGTATCCGAGGTGTATGCTTGATACTTCTAAATCAAACCACTAGGTGAGTCTCTAACCTTGTCAGACTCCGAGTCAGTCGGTTAATCAATCAATCTCAAAGGATGCTGGTTTATCTGCCCTGCATTTATATGCCATTGTACTTGTAGAGAAAGAAGTTAACATTCCGTTTTTGAAAAAGAGAAGTTAGAAAATAAATTTGTAGCTTTTCACCATGGGTCAACAGTACGAGTTGTACCACGAAGGTAACACTCATAGGAGATCCCATATTCTGAGTTATGTCAGCTACGACTCATACCATGAAGGTACGGTCCATACATTGAGTCGTTTGATGTAGCTCCAATTTAATGTTCTTATGAATTTTTCTACAAGTCATGGTATGACCCATAGGTCGATTCCACGAGTCATACTGAGAGATTTGTTGTGTGACATTGTTCAGTTTTGGGGTACGAATGCTCAGTACGACTCGTAGTGTCTAACTACGATCCATACTGTGCCTCGTACCCTTTCCAACCTTTGTTGTATTTTGTTTTCTCAGTGTGCATTGGTCCTTTTTGACATATTTTGGGTACTCAGAATTCCCCCATATTTAGGCATGTTTCGAACGTATTTCAACAATGCTCAACCCTCCCCTTATTCTTTCAGCCATAACCCGTAGCCCAGAACCCCTAAAAATTTTTTTTTTTGAAGTTTCAAACTCAACTCAACAATCAACATTCATTTAAGTTTTTATGAGTATCACAGTTTCAACCCGATAAAATTGTATTTCCTTTTGAACCCATTTTTCGAGTATCACAGTCGACTTCACAAAAGCTTGAGTTTCGGCCCCTTCCACTTTTATTCATGAGTGATTGACGAAATTCAAAGCAGAATACTTATTTGTTTGTTGTTTCATGGACGAAAATTAACTTCTAGGGATTTGCAATCTTAGTTGGAGCAAGGATTTTGCTCGATTCCCTGGTGATGAGAAGCTACGGGTGTAGGGGAGGTTACTTCGTTCGTGGGTTTGTGGTGTTTGTGTGTGAGAGGGGGTGTAATTTGAAGTTTAAGTAGGTAGAACCCACGACTCGTCCCCTGGACTCGTGGACAAATATTTAAAGAAAACTTACCTGACGACCTACGAATACATCATACGACTCATACCACTAAGGTACGATTCATAGGATGACTAGTAGGTCGGGGCTTGGAATCTTTTTGTTCTGAACTTCACCACGACTATTGATATGGCTCGTAGGATCTTATTATGGGTCGTATTGAGAGCCATAGCAGCTGATGTTTCAGCCTCCTATTTTCAATTCTCCCTGCACACTGAGCACACATTAGTTCATTAACTTGGGTTGCCTCCCAAGAAGCGCTTGATTTAACGTCACGGCATGACGTAGGTAGGCTGGTTACTCATACTTCACCAGTTCACCACTTGGGTTGCCTCCCAAGAAGCACCTGATTTAACATCACGGCACGACACAAATCTCATGACAACTCAGAATTCGTCAAGTGATTTATACTCATCCTCCAGTGTTGAGATCACACTAAATTCATTGGGTTGCTTCATTGGGTTGCTTCATTTTCTTGCAGATGTTGAATGTGACCTCCTCTTGATTTAGCCTAAACTTCAACAGAACAGCTTCTACATCTACTAGAGCTCTCCCGCTCGCAAGGAATGGTCGCCCCAAAATGATGGGGACCTCATAATCAACCTCGCAATACAAAATCACGAAGTCTACTAGGAATATAAATTTATCTACCTTGACAAGCACATCGATCAGGATCCCCACCGGCTTCTTAACTATTTTGTCGGCCATCAGTAGCCGCATGTTCGTCGATGTAGGAGTTCCCAATCCTAACTTCTTGAATACAGCCAAGGGCATCAAATTGATGTTAGCTCCCAGATCACAGAGTGCCCTTGCGAACTCAACATTACCAATCATACATGGTATAGTGAAGGCACCTGGGTCCTTCTTTTTCTGTGCTAAGACCATTGTAGCTATACCATTGCAGTGATGTACATTGTTAATAGGCTCATAGCTCACGGATCTTTTCTTTGTCACCAGGTCCTTCATAAACTTTGCATATCCTGGCATCTGCTCTAAAGCTTCGACCAATGGTATGTTCACAGACAGTTGCTTAAGCATTGAAAGGAATTTCTGGAACTTACCATTCTCCACCTTCTTCTTCATCCTTTGGGGGAATGGTGGTGGTGGTCGTAGGATAGCTTTTTGCA
>JACEIK010013003.1:2311-17232 GCA_018107945.1 Datura stramonium | reverse complement strand
AATGGAGTGATTGACTCCGAACTGAAATATATGACTGGACTTAACTCATGAAACGCACATGGATGCTAAAAAAGTTCTAAGGATGAAATTTATACCTGAAGCTGGGATGGGATTAGAAGGGAAAAGATGGGGGTATCTAGCCATCATATCTTCTTCGGCTTCCCATGTAGCTTCCTCAACAAGCTGATTCCTCCATAAAACCTTCACTGAAACTACTTTCTTGTTTCTCAACTTTTGAACGTGATGATCAAGGATCTCAACTGAACCTCCTCATAGGTAAGGATATCCTTCACACCTATGCTTTCCATCGGAACAACTAAGGCCGGGTCGCCAATGCACTTCTTTAGTACAAATACATGGAAAACTAGATGTATCGAAGCTAACTCCACTGGTAGCTCCAACACATATGCCACTTTGCCAACTCGCCTCAAAATCCTATAAGGACCCACATACCGGGGACCAAGCTTCCCTTTCTTTCTGAACCTCATCACTCCCTTCATGAATGGCACCTTTAGAAACACCCAATCATCAACCTCAAACTCAAGCTCTCTCCGTCTAACATCTGTATAAGATTTCTGACGACTCTGAGCTATTTTCATCCTTTCTCTAATAAGTTGGACTTTCTCCATGACCTCATGAACTGAATCTGACCCTATAGCGTAGCCTCACCTACCTCGAACCATCTAATAGGTGATCTACATCTCTGAACATAAAGAGACTCAAATGGAGCCATCTAAATGCTGGAGTAGTAATTTTTATTATAAGCAAACTCGATGAGGAATCACACACGCTCTGAACATATCCCCAAGAATCTGAATGATTTGCTCGGCCTAACTATCTGTCTATGGGTGAAAAGTTGTGCTAAATTTTACCTGAGTACCAAGTACTTTCTGAAACAACCTCTATAACTATAAGGTAAACTGAGTACCTCAATCTGAGATGATGGACAAGGGGAATCCGTGCAACCGAACTAACTCTCAAATGTACAATCTAGCATAATCCTCAGTTGCATCAGTAGTTTTGACCAATAAGAAGTAAGCTGATTTGGTGAACCTACCTACAACCACCCATATAGAGTCATACTGTTGGCGTGTACGAGGCAAGCCTTTAATGAAGTCCATGTTGATCTCTTTCTACTTTCAAGTAGGAATACTAATATCCTGAAGCACACCCCAGGTCTCTGATGATTAACCTTCACCTACTGGAGATTCAGACACTTAGCCCGAACTCCGCTATATCCTTCTTCATGCCATTCCACCAATAGACTTCCATAGGTCACGATACACCTTAGTGGCACATGGGTGGATAGAATACTGAGAACCATAAGCCTCTCCCAACATTCTCTCTCTCAAGTCATCAATAGCTGGCACAGACAATTGATCCTGGTATCGTAGTACACCATCTCTCCCTTAGGATAAGACCTCCACCTTCTGATTCTGGACAACTTCCTTCAACTTCACTAAGATAGGATCCTCATCTTGCCTACCCTTGACCTCGGTCACCAATGAAGATTCTGACCTATTCTGAATAATAACACCACTATTTGTCGAGTCAACAAGGCGAACCCCTAAACGAGCAAGCCCGTGGACATCCTTTGCTAACTCCTTCCTCTCATCTCAACATGAGACACACTCTCCATGGATAGCCTACTAAGAGCAATTTCTACTATATTGGCCTTGCCCGGATGATAAAGGACACTCATGTCATAGTCTTGAGAAGATCTAGCTACCTCCTTTGTCGAAAATTCAGGTCCTTCTGAGTGAACACATATTGAAGGCTCTTGTGGTCCGTGAATACATCCACATGCATCCCATCCAAGTAGTGCCTCCAAATCTTTAATGCAAACATCTCACTGCCAACTCTAGGTAATGCATCAGATAATTCTTCTCATGAGTCTTAAGCTATCTAGAGGCATTCACAATGACCTTACCATGCTGCATCAACATATAATCAAGACCGACTCTAGAGGCATCACAATACACAACAAAACTATTTGTGCCCTCTGGTAGGGTCAATATTAGGGCTGAGGTGAGTTGAGTCTTTAACTCCTGAAAACTATTCTCACAAGTATCCAACCACTGAAATTTGACCTTCTTTTTGGTTGACTTAGTCAACGGTGCTACAATGGATGAAAATCCCTCAACAAACCTCTTGTAGTAGCCAACTAAACCCAAGAAGCTCCTGATATCCAAAGGACTAACTGGTCTAGGCCAATTCTTCATTGTCTCTATCTTTTGAGAGTCTACCTGCACAACCTTGCTAGACAATACATGGAACAAAATGCTATTGAGTTCAACCAGAACACGCACTTGCTGAATTTAGCAAACAACTGCGATCCTTAAGAGTTTGCAACACAATCCTCAAATTAGTGGCATGCCCCTCATATCTCTGAGACTATATGAGAATATCGTCTATGAAGACAATCACAAACATATCCAAATACAACATTAATATCCTATTCATCAAGCCATAAAAGCTGCAGGAGCATTCGTTAGTTCAAAAGACATGACCACGAACTCATAATGACCATACCAAGTCCTAAAGGCTGCTTCAGAATATCATTCTCTCTAACCTTGAGCTAATGATAGTCGGATCTAAAGTCTATCTTTGAGAAGCACTTAGCACCCTAAAATTGGTCAAACAAGTCATCAATCCTGGGGAGGGGATACTTGTTCTTGATTGTGACCTTGTTCAACTGTCGATAATCAATGCACATCCTAAGGAAACCATCCTTCTTTTGGACAAAAAGAACTGGTGAACCCCATGAGGATTTACTAGGCCTGATGAAACTTTTATCTAGGAGATCTTTCAACTGCTCCTTAAACTTTGTTAGCTCAGTTGGATCCATTCTGTAAGGAGTAATGGATATAGGATGCATATTAGGGAGAAGGTCGATACCAAAGTCAATCTCCTGCTCGGGAGGGACTCCTGGTAGATCATATGGACTCCAGATACTCATAGACTATAGGAACTAACTGAAGAATCGGGGTCTTGGACATAGCATCCTTAACCTGAACTAGATGGTACATACAACCTTTAGAAATCATCTTCCTGACCTTGAGATAGGAAACAAAGAGACCTACAGGCACAACTAAACTACCTTTCCATTTTAGAACTGGCTCACCCAGAAATTGAAACTCTATCATACGGGTTTTATAAATGATTGAGGCATAACATGCATGCAACCAATCCATACTGAGGGAAATTTCTATATATCCATCGAGCTATAACTTAGTCACTGACTAGAGTAGTGATTGAGAAGGGTTCTAATAGGATTTCGAGACTAACTGTGAAATAATAGCAATATATGGAGTCACAAAAGGTAAAGTAGACCCTGGATCTAATAGTGCATACATATCAAGATGGAATACTTGTAGTATACCAGTGACCATATTGGGAGAGACCTCTTTCTCCTAACTAGATGATAATGGATAAAATCTATTCTGACGCTAGCCACCACCTACACTAGTGGATGCGCCCTGCTATCTGAGCATGCTAGTGGAGCTGCTGAACTGGTGGTTGGGTCATTGCCTCTACTATGGCTCTATCTGGCTGAAGGATAGTCTCTAAGAAGATGTTCGAGCTTCCCACACTTGGAGCACGCGCCTGAACCCGCTAAGCACTCTCTGGTGTGCCTCCTACTACACCTCCTGCAAATTGGAATGTTGAGGTCTCCTGACATGCTCTCCTAACCTCTAGAGCCTGATGCTCTACCTCTCTCATCATGCTTAGTTATGGATGGAACACTAGCTGATGATGGCGCTGGGGCTGACGACCTCTAGTGGGACTGATGGTGATGTCCTCCATGGGACTTCTATTGGAACTATCCATAAATCCTTATCCTGGCCCTCTTAGCCTCTCTCTCCTTTTCCTTCATCTACTCTGCCTCTATTTGCTGGGCATATATGACCAATCTCGAGAAATCTAGGTCACTATTTAGCATAGCAGTCCTGCACTCCTTGAATAGTGAATTTGATACTCCGTTCACAAACTTGCTCATCGAGCCCTCTGATATATAACCATCTCCGGCGCCTACTTGGACAGCCGGGTAAACTCCAAGGAATACTCTTGGATAGTCCTATGGTGCTGCTTCAGGTTGAAGAACTCTACCGCTTTTGCCTCCCTCAACTCTCTAGGGAAGAACCTATCCAAGAAGGCAGTCACGAACTCATCCCAACACATGGGAACTGCTCCCACTGCTCTACCATCCTTCCACTGGTGGTATCATATGTAAGAAACCCCCTTCAACTAATAGGAGGCTAAGTCCGCACTTTTTTCTCCAGTCACCCCCATAATCTGGGTGATCTTCTACACCTCCTCAATAAACTAATGCGGGTCCTCATCCATTTTCAAACCCAGGAACTCAAGTGGGTTCATCCTGAGAAAGTCTTAAACTCTAGCTTCTACTGCGTTCCTATTCTAAGAAATATGGGACACTGTCTGCTGGTTGACCTGAGCAGTCATGGCCTGTGCCAACATCTGAAATGCCGCTCTAAACTAGACATCAATGACCTACCCAGGCAAAAGATCTGTTGGTGCTGCCAGGGCTTGTTTATGTCCATCTCTATTGCCATTTTCATGGTTATTTCTTTAATACCCTAAAAGCCCTAAGATCATATCGGAGGGTTGAATAAGATAAAATAGGATTTTCTGCAGCAGGTCACAGGATGAGTTGTCTAGTGACCCGTGAAGTGCACCACGGGTCGTTAGGTGACTCGTGGAGTAAAGGGTGAGTTGGTAAGATTTTTGGGCCAAGGAGTTATCCACGGGAGAGGTCACGAATCGTGGTCAGGACTACGAGTCGTTAAGACTCTCGTGGTCAGTGTTTGGCTTGAAGGTGAAGATTTTGGGCAGTGCTCATCACGACTCGATCACCACGAGTCGTTGGGAGCACCACAAGTCGTGGTGTCCCTCTTGGTGACCCTCAGAGGTATGAATTCTAGTGCTGATGACGGAAGGCAGATCATGAGTTGTCCCCTCTAGCCACAAGTTGTCTAGTCCCTCACTGGGACTGGCAGTGTATATTTTCTAGCAAATTTATTAAGGACTTTTACGTAATTCCTAAGTTCCTAAGGTTTAAACTACATCACTTTAAGCTCAAATAAGTGTGTTTTAAGAGGGTTTAGCCCATACTAAGCCTATTTCTCTCCATGTATGCAAGCCTAGTAGTTTTAAGGGGTGATCAAGCTTAGATTCATCAAGTTCTTCCCCAAATTCCTTTGGGAATTCAAGAGGGTTGTGTAATCAGATTGTTTCAGGTATGTAGGGTTATGAATGAATTTATCCATCCACTCCCATGCCCAGTAACTCTTCAATTTCATGTGATTTCTAAGTTGATGAATTTATGGGGTTTTAACTCAACTTATGAATTCTCTAAGTATTTATCATGGGTAATCTCTATGCATGTTTCTAGTGTTGAATTATGATTTATGGGCATGTATTATAATATTTTCAAATACAAAATATGATTTCAAAGTTCTAGAAATAAGATGCCAATCTATGGAAGTTCATGAAAAGATGAGATTATGATCTATGCTTCTAGTTATGTTGAGATGTTCATGATGAAAGTATGATTTCGAGTTACCCATGTCTATGTTCATGTTCTGTGTAATCAAATGTCTATTTCAAGCATGTTTACGTATTGGGCAAGCCCAAATGATTAAGTATGTTTTATTATTTATCTAAATTTCATGTTATTAGCTTACCACATGGTTTTGGAGTTTAGACTCCCACTCTTATTCAGCTTGTGGTATGGTTTGAGCCCAAGGCTCCTCATGTTATAATTTCAGAATATGCATGTATGTTATGATTTAGTTTCGTCACTAGATGATGGTCAGCTTCATTGAAAAATGATGGAGACCATATGCATGTTTTTGGAGTAGTGTCTAGAACCAAGAAGGCTAAGGGTCACTCAACCCTATGCCTCAGAAATACGTACCAACGTAGGTTTGTTCAGATTATTTAGGACCTCCCTTGTGAGTTTCCCCTGCCCCCAAGGGGCCTTCAACTTGATATCAATATCATGGTAGCGTCCTTGGCCTTGGCAAGGCTTTGGAAGGCTCTGCCCACTTAAGTGTAATAGTCCGGACCACGTACACTCTATCGTGGTAATGTCGGTTATATGACGAGTCTCCCATTGTTCCTCATGATTTAAGTTATGTGTGTTCATTAGTCATGTTATTATGTTTTCAGCAGGTTTAACCCAATGTTAAATTTTACTTATGATTAACAGTTTTCAGCTTTGGGTCATTCAATTCAGTTATGTTATTCAGTTATGTCTAAGTCATGTTTTCAGATAATAGCACGCAAGCCCTACTCTCAGACTCTTATAATGAAATGTTTATGACATGCATGATTTCTAATTTTACGCACTTAGAGATTTTACTTACATTGCATACTCAGTACATTCCACGTACTGACCTTATACTCTATGTTGTAGCCTTTCATGATACAGACTCAGACATTCAGGCTCAGACCCACCGCTAGCCAGATCTTCAGTGTTAGCATCTCCCAGTTAGAGTTGGTGAGTCCTTATCTTTTGAGGGACCTTCTTGTCTGTTATATTAAGTATTTTTGGTTTTAGACTTTAGTGAGTTAGTTGGGGTCTTGTCCCATCAACTCGTAAGTAGTAAAGGCTTATGTATTTAGATATTCAATGTTATTAGATTATAGACTTCCGCTATGTTATATGTTAGATTTCCGCATTTAAATTGTTGAGCTTAGTTGTTATGTTCATGCCATGGGTCAACTTGGAGCCTCTTGCGGTTCTTTGTCCCGTGTCTCAATCTGAGCCTATGTTCGGTCATAATAAACTTGGTATCAAAGCATTAGGTTCTGAAGTATCCTAGGGTGTCTGAAAGCCACGTTAAGTAGAGTCTTTTTTCATGGGTGTGAAGTGCGCCACACTTATGACGAAGACGCTATGAAATATTTTAGTAAATGTTACCTTCTTTTATGATCTATGTCATGCAATGAAATGTATCTCTATCCTTCTAACTCGTGCTATATGCATTTTCAGAATCATGCCTCTTTGCCGAGTTAACAGAAGAAAAAATAGAAATTGAATTGGCCAAGAGGATGGCAACGGAGATGGGCACTAGCAGACCCCACCAGCCCCCAAGGAGCATGTACCCGAATAAGTTTTCACGCTGAGTTTAGGGAAGCCATACAGATGCTAGCTCAAGCCCAGGTCAACCAACAGGTGGTAGCGCATGTCCCTCGGAATAGGAATGCGACAATGACGAAGTTAGAGATTTTCTGAGGATGAACCCTTCGGAGTTCCTCGGATCAAAGGTGGAAGAGAATTCACATGAGTTTACTAATGAAGTTCTGAAGATTGCCCAGATCATGGGCGTGATCGTGGAGGAGTGCACAAATCTAGGATCGTATCAGGTTAAAGGGGTTGTGCACATCTGGTTTAGGCAATGGAAGGATAGCAGGACAGTTGGAGAAGGCCCTATTGGTTGGAATGAGTTCCATACTACATTTTTGATCGGTTCTTCCCTCGTGAGATGAGGGAGATTAAAGCAGCTGAGTTTGTGAACCTAAGGCAGGGTAACATGATGGTTCAGGAGTATGCTTTGGAATTCACTCACTTGTCTAAGTATTCACTTGAGATGGTGACAGATCAGAGAGCCTGAGTGAGTCAGTTTGTGCATGGGATAGTAGATTATTTGGTCAAACATTGCCGAACTATGATGCTTCATCCAGACATTGACTTCCCCCTATTAGTTCTATATGCCCAGTTGATAGAGGGGGTGCAGGTAAGTGAACGGGAGAGAGAGGCCAATAGGGCCAGGACCGATAGCTTTGGATTCTCCCAGTAGAGACCTAGGGTGGGCACCGTCAGTTGTCCCACCAGAGATCATCAGCCCCAGCGCCGTCAGCCATGAGTGTCCCATCCAAATCTAGGCGCGACCAGAGGGGACAAGCATCGGGATCTCGAGGTCAGGGGAGCATACCCACAGAGTCCAACATCCCAGAGTGTGGCAGGTGTGGCCGGAGACACACCGGTTAGTGTTTAGTCGGTTCAGGTTCTTGTATAAGGTGTGGGAACCCCGAACATATGCTTAGAGTTTGTTCAGCAGCCAGAAAGGTCAATGATAGGGCTGAGGCCCAGCACTAGCTCAGCAGCCCTACCAGCACACTCAGCTCAGCAGGGTTCATCCACCAGTGTAAGTGGTGGTCAGCGCCAGAACAGATTCTATGCCCTAACATCTCTTCTGGAGCAGGAGGTATCCCCAGATTTAGTCACTGGTATGTTACGAGTATTCCACCTTGATGTATATGCATTGTTAGATCCAGCGGATACTTTATCTTTTGTGATGCCCTATGTTGCTAGTAGTTTTGGAGTCAGTCCCAAAATTCTATCAGAACCCTTCTCAGTCTATACTCTAGTCGGTGATTTAGTTATAACTCGACGGGTATATAGAAATTGCCCTGTCACAGTTCTTCAGAAAGTCACATCAGCAGATTTAGTAGAGCTACCCATGGCAAATTTTGATGTTATCCTTGGCATGGATTGGCTACATACATGTACGCCTAGTAAATTGTAGAAACCGTGCGGTAGAGTTTCGATTTCCGGGTGAGCCAGTCCTAGAGTGGAAGAGTAGTTCAGCTGTACCTGTAGGTCTCTTCATTTCCTACCTTAAGGCTAGAAAGATGAGTTGTAAAGGTTGTGTGTACCATCTAGCTATGGTTAAGGATGCTACCTCCGAAACCCCGACTATCCAGTCAGTACCAGTAGTGTGCGAATATCCAGAAGTGTTTCCATATGATTTACCAGGAATTCCTCTCGAGCGGGAGATTGTTTTTCATATTGACCTTCTTCCCGATATGTAGCCTCTATCTATTCCTCCTTACAGAATGGATTCAAAGGAGCTAAAGGAGTTGAAGGAGCAGTTGAATTCTTTCGGACAAGGGTTTCATCAGACCAAGAAAATCCCCATGGGGTGCACTAGTTCTTTTTGTTCGGAAGAAGGACGGTTCCCTTCGGATGTGCATTGATTACCAACAGTTGAACAAGGTCAAAATCAAGAACAGGTATCTCTCCCCAAGATTCATGATTCGTCTGACCAGCTTCAGGGTGCTAAGTGTTTCTCAAAGATAGACCTCAGATCCGGATACCATCAGCTCAGGGTTTGAGAGAGTGATATTCCGAAGACAGGCTTCAGAACTTGATATAGTCATTATGAGTTTGTAGCTATGTCTTTTGGACTAACAAATGCTCCTGCAGCTTTTGTGGATTATATAAATAGGGTGTTCAAGCCATATTTGGATATGTTCGTGATTGTGTTCATAGATGATATTCGCATATACTTTCGGAGCGAGAAGGAGCATGCCGCTCATCTGAGGGTGGAGCTATGGACTCTTAAGGATTGCCGGTTGTATGCTAAGTTCAGAAAGTGCGAGTTTTGGCTAGACTCAGTAGCATTTTTGGGCTATGTGGTGTCAAGTGAGGGTGTGCAGGTGGACTCTAAAAAGGTATAAGTGGTGAAGAATTGGCCTAGACCAGTTAGTCCTTCAGATATCAGGAGTTTCTTGGGCTTAGCCAGTTACTACCGGAGGTTTGTTGAAGGGTTTTCATCCATTGCAGCACTGTTGACTAAGTTGACTCAGAAGAAGGTGAAGTTTCAATGGTCAGAGGCCTATGAGAAGAGCTTCCAAGAGTTGAAGACTCGACTCACCTCAACACCGGTGTTGACCCTACCTAAGGGTATCGATGGGTTTGTGGTGTATTATGACGCCTCAAGAATCGGCCATGGTTGTATAATAATGTAGCACGATAAAGTTATAAACTATGCTTCCAGGAAACTGAAAGTTCATGAAAAGAACTATTCGACTCACAACCTCGAGTTGGTGGCGGTAGTATTTTCCTTGAAAATTTGGAGGCACTATCTATATTGGGTCCATGTAGATGGGTTTACTGACCACAAAAGCCTACAATATGTGTTTACCCAAAAGATTTGAATCTACGTTAGAGGAGGTGGATGGAGCTTTTGAAAGATTATGATATGAGTGTCCTTTATCATCCGAGCAAGGAAAATGTGGTGGCAGACGCTCTTAGTAGGCTTTCTATAGAGAGAGTGTCCCATGTAGATGAGTAAAGGAAAGAGTTAGTGAAGGATGTGCATCGGTTTGCACAGCTAGGAGTCCATCTTGTTGACTCGACAGATGGTGGTGTCATTGTTCAGAATATATTAGAATCTTCCTTGGTGATCGAGGTCAAAGATAGACAAGACAAGGATACTATTTTGGTAAAGTTAAAGGAAGTCATTTAGAATCATAAAGTGGACTTCTCCCAAGGGGGAGATGGGGTACTCGATATTAGGGTCGTTTATGTATACCGGGAGTTGATGACTTGAGGGAATGGATGTTGCACGAGGCTCATGGTTCCAAATATTCTCTTCATCCAGGCGCCACCAAGATGTACCGTGACCTATAGGAGGTCTATTGGTGGAATGGCATGAAGTGGGACATAGCAAATTTTGTGGCCAAGTGTCCGAATTGTCAACAGGTAAAGGTTGAGCATCAAAGACCTAGAGGTTTGCTTCAAGAAATAAGTATCCCTACTGAAGTGGGAGGAAATCAATATGAACTTTATTACAGGGTTTCCTTATACTCATCGATAGTGTGACTCTATTTGGGTTGTCGTATACAGGTTGACTAAAGCAACTCACTTCCTATCGATCAAAACTACCAACTTAGCAGAGGATTATGCTAAGTTATACATTTGAGAGTTAGTTCGGTTGCATGGGATTTCCTTGTCCATTATATCAGATAGAGGTACTCAGTTTACCTCCCAGTTTTGGAGATCGTTGCATAAAGTACTTGGTACTCAGGTCAAGCTTAGCACCGCATTTCACCTGCAAATAGATGGTCAGGTCGATCAGACCATTCAAAATTTGTAGGATATGTTGAGAGCGTGTGTGATTGATTTTAGGGGTAGTTGGGATGATCATTTTCCTCTCATTGAGTTTGCATATAATAACAGTTATCATTCTAGTATTCAGATGGCTACGTTTGAGGCTCTCTATGGGCAAAGATGCATATTGCCTATTGGTTGGTTTGAAGTCGGTGAAGATGCATTGATAGGACCAGATTTAGTCCATGAGGCTATGGAGAATGTTCAACTTATAAGGGACAGGTTGAAAATAGGTCAGAGTCGCCAAAATTCCTATGCAGATGTGAGGAGGAGAGAGCTCGAGTTTGAAGTTGATGATTGGGTGCTTTTAAAGGTATCTCCCATGAAGGGACTAATGAGATTCAAAAAAAAGGGGAAACTTAGTCCTTGTTATGTTGTCCCGTACTGGATTGTGAGACATATTGGCAATGTGGACTATGAGTTGGAGTTTCCCTCTGAATTTTCTTTGGTTCATCCAGTTTTCCATATATCGCTCTTAAAGAAGTGTTTGGGTGATCCAGCTCTGGTGGTTCCGGTGGAGAGCATAGGTGTGAAGGATATCATTATCTATGAGGAGGTTCCTGTGGAAATACTTGATCGTCAATTTCAAAAACTAAGAAATAAATAAGTAACCTTAGTCAAAGTTTTATGGAGGAACCAACATACTAAGGGAGCTATGCGGGAAGTCGAGGCAGATATGATGGCTAAATATCCGCATCTATTCCCTCCCAACTCAGTTTCAGCAAGAGGTATTAGTTTTCTCTCTAGTACTCTATTCAGTTTCATGTTCAGTTCATGTGCCCTGTTTCTTTCATGTCAATGCATATATGTATGATTCATGAATTCAGTTTAGTTATGTAGTTCAGTACAAAGATAGTAACTCAATCAGTTTTCAGCTTTAAATGCTTAGTATTTGGTATGACAGTTGCATTACTCAGCTTTTCAGTATGTTTACCCACATTCGGGGATGAATGTTCCAAAGAGGAAGATATTGTAATACCCTGAAAGCCATAAGATCAGACCCGAGGGTTGAATCGGAGAAAATAGGATTTTCTGCACCAGGTCATAGGACGAGTCGTCCAGTGACCCGTGAGGGGCACCACAAGCCATTAGGTGACTCGTGGATAAAAGGGTGAGTTGGTGAGATTTTTGGGCCAAGGAGTTGGCCATAGGAGACGCCACGAATCGTGGTCAGGACCACGAGCCGTTAAGTCTCTCGTGGTCAGTGGTTGGCTTGAAGGTGAAGATTTTGGGCAGTGCTCATCACGACTCGATCACCATGAGTCGTGGTGTCCATCATGGTGACCCTTATAGGTATGAATTCCAGTGCTGATGATGGAAGGCAGATCACGACTTGTCCACTCAGGCCACGAGTCGTCCAGTTCCTCGTTAGGACTGGCAGTGTGTATTTTCCTATGAATTTATTAAGGGCTTTTCTGTAATTCCTAAGTTTCTAAGGCCTAACATACGTCGTCTTAAGCCCATATAAGTGTGTTTTAAGAGGGTTTAGCCCATCCTAAGCCTATTTCTCTCCATGCATGCAAGCCTAGTAATTATAAGGGGTGATCAAGCTTAGATTCATCAAGTTCTTCCCCAAATTCCTTTGGGCATTCAAGAGGGTTGTGTAATCAGACTGTTTCAGGTATGTAGGGTTATGAATGAATTTATCCATCAACTCCCATGCCCAATACCTCTTCAATTTCATGTGATTTCTAAGTTGATGAATTTATGGGGTTTTAACTCAACTTATGAATTCTCTAAGTATTTATCATGGGTAATCTCTATGCATGTTTCTAATGTTGAATTATGATTTATGGGAATGTTTTCAAATACAAACTATGATTTCAAAGTTCTACAAATAAGATGCCCATCTATGGAAGTTCATGAAAAGGTGAGATTATGATCTATGCTTCTAGTTATGATGAGATATTAATGATGAAAGTATAATTTCGAGTTACCCATGTGTATGTTCATGTTTTGAGTAATCAAATGTTATTTCAATCATGTTTAAGTATTGGTCAAGCCCATATGATTAAGTATGTTTTATGATTTATCTAAAATTTATGTTATTAGCTTACCACATGGTTTTGGAGTCTAGACTCCCTCTCTTGTTCAACTTGTGGTATGGTTTGAGCCCAAGGCTCCTCATGTTATGATTTCAGACAATGCATGTATGTTATGATTCAGCTTCTTCACTAGACAATGGTCAGCTTCGTTGAAAAATGATGGAGAGCATATGCATGTTTTTGGGAGTAGTGTCTAGCACCGAGTAGGCTAAGGGCCAGTCAACCCTATGCCTCAGAGCTACGGGTCAATGTAGGTATGTTCAGATTATTTGGGATCTCCCTTGTGAGCTTCCCCTGCCCCCAAGGGGCCTTTAGCTTGATATTGATATCATGGTAGCGTCCTTAGCCCTGGCAAGGCTTTGGACGGCTCTACCCACTTGAATGTAATAGTCGGGACCACATAAGCTCTATCGTGGTAATGTCGGTTATATGATGAGTCTCACATTATTCCTCATGATTTTAGTTATGTGTGTTCATTAGTCATGTTATTATATTTTCAGCAGGTTTGACCCAATGTCCAGTTTTACTTATGATTAACAGTTTCAGCTTTGGGTTATTCGATTCAGTTATGTTTAAGTCATGTTTTCAAATAATAGCATGCAATCCCTACTCTCAAACTTTTATGATGAAATGTTTATGATATGCATGATTTTTGATTTTACACACTTAGCGATTTTACTTAGCTTGCATACTCACTACATTCCACGTACTGACCGTATACTCTATGTTGTATCGTTTTATGATACAGGTTCAGACATTTAGGCTCAGTTCCACCGCTATACAAATCTTTAGTGTTAGCATCTCCTAGTCTGAGTTGGTGAAACCTCATTTTTTTAGGGTCCTCGTATCAGTTATATTCAGTCTTTTCAATTTGAGACTTTAATGAGTTAGTTGGGGTCTTGTCCCATCAACTCATCAGTAGTAGAAGTTCATCAGACATAATATGTATTCAACTTCAAACTTGTGTTATGTATTCAAATATTCGATGTTATTAGATTTTTAGACTTCCACTATATTATATGTTAGATTTCTGCATTTCAATTATTGAGCTTAGATGTTATGTTCATGCCATGGGTTGACTTGGAGCCTCTCGGGGTTCTTTGTCCTCTGTCTCGATCCGAGACTATGTTTGGGTCATGATAATTTCCATTTCCATTCCTTCTACCATTCACTCGGTGTGGAGCCATATTTCTGCAAACGCGTATATCATGAGTTAGAAGGATAGAGAGATATTCCATCACATGACATAGATCATGAAAGAAGGGAAATTTCTTAAAACTTCTTATATCCTTTTCCCCATAAGAGTGGCGCGCTTCACACGCATTGGAAATACTCTACTTAACGCGGCATTCGGACATCCCAGGACACTTTAAACCTTTACTCTAATACCAAGTTTGTCATGACCTAAGCTGGGACCCCAGACCGAGACACGGGACCTAGAACCACAAATGGCTTCAAGACGACCCATGGCACAAAGATAATAACTAAAGGCGTATATTAAAGTGGAAACTAATAAATTAAACATGAATAAGCAGAAGTCTGAATAACATAAACGCAACCCAAGTGATAACATCACAATACTAAATCTAAAAGTTGAACATATTAGTCTATGTCTGAAAAGCCTCTACTAACTGATGAGATGCTACGAAGGCCCCCCAACTATCTCCAAGCCTAAAACAAAATGACAACACCAAACTGAAATGATAGGCGCCCTCGAACAATGAGGACTCACCCAAGGCAAGGCTGAAATGAGCTGATAGGGGAAGCGAGCTATCGGCTAGACTGAACTGAATCACCTAAATCGATATCATTAATGATATAGCATAAAGTATGCGGTTAGTATGTTGAATGTGATCTCGGTCAAAATAGCATGCCTGAGTGATGCTTTATAACTTAGTTTTGTCTTGTTTATCTACTTATTTATATACATTCTCATGTGATTTTATGTAAAT
>JACEIK010013001.1:7846-24020 GCA_018107945.1 Datura stramonium | reverse complement strand
TTGATGATTAAACATCTTCAAACAAGTAGAAATCATACAAGCAATTGAAATTGAAGAGAAAAAGGAAGAAAATTAACCAAAGAACTTCTTCAGCTCAACTACCTAATATACATGTTCTTAGGTTTAAATGTCAGATATAGTAAAATAAAACCTAAGTGTGCTATTTATACAAGTGAGAAATTTCCCGAAATAAACTGGCAACGTGGCACGGAGGGTATCGTGGAGCATCAGCTCCGTGCCACGGCCTTGACGCGGACCTTCACTGGAACTTAGGGTGCCAGATTATTATCTTCAGCGTGGCACGGAGGGTATCACGGAGCCTCAGCTCCGTGCCACGGGGGTAACGCGCACCTTTACTGGAATCCAGGTCAGCAGCTAAATCCTCCCACCGTGTCATTGAAGTGAACGCGGAGCATGGTCTCCGTGACACGGTGCCATCGCGCACCTTCACTTGAATTCAACCCAAATTCCACTCTAAGAAGAATGCCTCCGCGATGGTGACGTGAGACGGCCCTGTCACGGAGCATAAATTTTTTTAGCATTTTCTTGTCGACTTCCTAGTTTTGCTTCCGAGTCCATTCCTCCACATCACCAACTTGTAGATTAGTTCCCAAAATTCATTCTAACTGCAAAAACAATAACTAATCATGTTGGTTAGTATAAATCCACATTTACATAAAAACCACATNACATAAAAACCACATGAGAATGTACACATAAAAGTAGATAAACAAGTCAAAATTAAGAAATAAAGTATCATTTGGGCATGCAATTATGCCCAAGATCACCCATTTACTGCATTTATAGAGTTATGGATAAAACCATTACACATGAAGAAAATAGTAACGTGATCACTAAGTAGTGGAAACATAGCAAGAATACATAGGGACAACAATCCACAAAAATTAATGAGGATTTGGCTAAAAATTTACCCTAACTCAAAACATCAGGGCTAGAACTAATAAGAATTTTCAAAAGGATTTTGGGGCACAAGGGAAGGGAAATTCCCACATACTTGGAGTCGAATTCCTAGGATGAACTCGGAGAATGTGAGAAGAAAACTTGAAAGCCCTAGCTTGCTCTGAGAGAAGTACCTACATATATCGTACTTCTGCTATCTGGTTCTTTTGGAAGGAATGAGGGAGAGGCTCGACTATACCTCTAAAATCCCTCTCGAAAACACCCTAAACGACATAGTTTAGAAGTTAAAAAGGTGGCAAGTTACTAAAATTCCCCAGAAAGAAAATCTAGAAAACTACCTAACAGGAAACAACAGATCACACAATGAGTCATTGGTTGATACCACAACTCGTTGGGACCAGCCGTTGGTCCTAGGAAAAAATTTTACACTCACTGCAAATAGACCATGGAAGGGAACCACAACTCATTGGATGGATCAATGGGTCATTGGTTCCTCTGGTGGTCACTGACAGGAAAGCTTGGTCCCTCTGCTAATGGACGACATGACAACTTATTGGTAGAACCAATGGGTCATTGATTCAGACAACGGGTGGCAACAACAACTTGTTAGTATGAACCACGAGTCGTTAGTCCCACTTGTTGGTTTAGGGGATGGTCTTGCAGGTTTCTGTACTTGGGATGCAACGGACGACAGGACGACTCGTTACTCCTTCCAATGGGTCGTGCTATGCCTCATTGGTCCCCGAAAGGAAATCTTTAGGACTGACAATGACTCAGACAACAGTCCATTGCAGGTGACAACGACTCATTGTCTAGGTTGTTCTGTGACAAAATATTTCTGGTTCTTTCTAGTTTTTCATGCAAAGTCTGAGTTTTGTCTCAGAAAGTTTGGGGTGTTAAAATATCTCCCCCTTGGTATCATTCGTCCTCGAATGAAGGCTAAAACTGCTGGAAAACTGGGAAAAGAACTGTAATTCCCAATATGAAGCTATAAACTAATTTTTGAATGAGTGATTGACTCCGAACTGATATATTCCTACTGACTAAGTTGACACAACTAGTGTGCACACTAAAAACCTGAATAGAACTGATGAGTACAGAAAAAATAGTGTATTGATGAGGAATTTAATACCTAATGTTGAAACAAATCTGGAAGGAAATAAATATGTATATTTATCCATCATGTATGGTTCTCCTTCCCATGTGTCCCTTTCTACTAGCTAGTTCCTCCACAAGAATTTTACCGAAGTGACTTCCTTGTTTCTCATCTTACGAACCTGGCTGTCTAGGATCTGTACAGGGACTTCTTTGTAAGAGAGACTATCCTTCACTCCCGCACTGTCTAGTGGCACAACTGAGCTCAGATCACTGATGCACTTCTTCAACAGTGATACATGGAAGACTGGGTGCACATATGCTAACTCTGAAGGTAATTCTAGCTCATAAGACACATTGCCTATTCGCCTCAAAATCCTGAAAGGTTCTAGCTCTAGTGTGCTTCTGCCTCGCGCGGCTGTTTGCCAACCTTGTGCGACCTTTAATTCTTGTATTCTTCAATCCTTCTTCACATTTGATCAATAAGACTAAAATACCTTCAAATTCATCATTTTAATCCCTAAAAACATCTAATCATGTCATTTTCACAAATATATAACATAATCATGCAAACACACATAATTTATTCTCAAAACATAGTAAAGTATGGGCAAATATATGTCTATGAAGTGCTTGAGTACGCCCTTCATCAACACCCCACACTTAAACTATTATTCGTCCTCAAATAACCTACTACTTTCCTTCTAAGAATTAAGCACAAAATTCATCCTACGAATAGGTCTACCTACACTTAGGATCATGAGACAAATAAATGAAGCTCAAATAACTCACTCGCATGTATATAGGTTCAACATTAAGATGTCAAAGTTTGAAATCACTTAGCTTTTGAAAACTAACTCATCAAAACATATTTTGGGCCAAAATGAATTATATGTAATTTAGAAATCAAGATTAAACAAAAGTCTTACCATTGTTCCCCTCACAATTTGGAGAGATGCCCATTTTCACACAAGATATAGAATAAGATTAACTTGGGCATAAATAAAATAATTTTCGCTCACTCACATAAAAGAATTCAACATACATGCAAAAGACGACCCATATTCTTGCACTTAGTGTAATACTCCGCTAATATAGAATTATGAATCAAGGATCAATTAGGACTTTAATTTGGTTGTAATGTAGGCTAACAGACGGATAAGAACTATTTGGCAAAGATAATGACTAAGCTCCCTAAGAACTTTAATACTTCACAACACTTTGATTTTTAGAACATTCTTCAATTTCCAAAATTTTCTTCCTTATACCTCCTTATTTTTCAAGTTTTCAACTTAGGTGACTAGTAGGGAATTTTCTTTTCATCATTGAGCTCATTCACACACATTTTTTTCTCTTTTCTTTTCCTTTCTTCCGTTCTCACCCTTTACGCATCCCTACTCTAGAGACCCTCAAATTAAGCATTTTTCTTAAGTTGAGGTTCACAATATCCAAAGAAGGACCAGGGCCAAACAAGGTTCATTGTAAACAAACGGGTATGGTTAATTGGTAAATCGTGATTTTTTTCATCTTCAATTTTTCAAAGCTCTTTCTTCTTTTTGTTTTCCCACTAAAAATCACCCTCCTTATTTAGCAAAATTTCACTTTTTCCTTTTCTTCCAATTCACCACACTTTTTAGCTTTTCCCTTCACTTCTCCAATTATACTCCTTTCCTACAAAAAATTTTCATTAAAGTGCTCTAGGAGTCATTTGAATCAAATACAAGTCAATAGAATAAAAAAGGATTCAAGCTTATAACATGGTTATCAAAAGAATAGGCTAAGGATCAACATGGCTAACTAGGATAATTACAATCAAGGTAGGTAAAATAGGATAAATATAGGGCTATCAAAGAAACACCTATATCACTTTCTAAATCCATCATTCATATTTCTCTTTGCACACACACCGGGCAAGTTCTAGTTATCAATTTACAAGCATGGAGTATATCAAAAAAAAATCCTCACACATTGGCACAAAATGGTTTAACAATGGAAATCAAGATAACATAAACACATATATCCATATTGTATGCATAACATAATTAACCATTTTTTCATGTACAAGAGTTAATTTCCCAAAAGTCTATGTGTTTCTACCTTTTTCATGCATTTTTGAGTGAATTTTTATAAAGTCCCAATGATACGTAATGTGAAGAACCTAGCATTCATAGGATCCAAGCTTTGTTCTTTCTAATGACTAATTTAGCCTAAAGACGGTCGTCATCCATCCATCGTCTTGCAAAGTCAAGACTCAATGACTAAAAATAAAGAAAATAAAAAATCTAGACTCTCTAGTAAGTTCTAAGGGACTATCCACCGGAAAAGTACTGAAAACAAAAATCGGAGGAACCCAAAATAAAATAAAACAAAAAAATATACTATAAACCAACATGCATGCATGATAAATCATATTTCCCCAAAAAAACTAGGCCTACCATGTGCAAAAATTTAGTAATTAAGGCATGCATGGTAATATGAAGTTCACATCTACCACCCCACACTTAATTGGTTACACTATCCATAGTGCTAAACCAAATAAGCATAAAGTACTAGAGTGCAAGAAGAACTCCCTGGGCCTCTACTCCTTGTCTTCAATATTTAAGCTCAGTATTTATTGAAAATTATGACCTATCACATGCACACTTGAACAAACACGTAAAAACGAACAAAAAATTTATCTTGGGTTGCCTCCCAAGTAGCGCTTGATTTAACGTCACGGCACGATGCAGGTACCTTGATTACTCAGACTTCATCAAGATATCTGTTGAGACCATGGTCACATCTTGGCCACATGTTTTACCATGCTAACCTGTGACACGTTAGAAGATAGAAGAAACACAAAAAGATAGCAAATAAAGACTAAAAGTTAAACACAAACAATTAATCTAATCCTAAAAAGTATTCCTCGAAAATGGTGCCACTTTTTGATAAGTCTCAAACCACAGCTCCTTCTAAAGTATGAAGTGGACGTTATCAATGAAGAACCAAACTAGAGGTTGGGGTCGATCCCACAGGGAATATGGAAGGATGAAGAAGAACGCTAGTGCTAAAGCTTTTTACTTAATTATTTCCTAAGAGGGTTGAATTTGCAAAAGTAACAAGTAATATCATTGAGAAATTGAAGGTTGATTTCAAAATTTATGCAATTAACTAGGGAGAGTTTTCCCCATGACTTCATAACCACAAGGCGTTTTATACTAATGATCTATTTCAGTGCTTAACATGCAATATTGGTAAGTTAATTTCACCTATATGGTTGGTCCCCTATTTAGATGATTATCACCACGCAACTTGGTCCGTCTACGGATGTATGCTTTACTAACCCTTACCCTTGATATCAGATTAGCTATTCCCGAACAAGGTCAAGCTATTAGATGAGGGTTGATAGCCTCAAATCTCTGTTGTTAATCCCTTTTCCCATTCACTACCTCCTTTGTTCGATAAGTAAGAATAAGGCAAGTTCTAACATTTGCAACCATTAAAAATCAATTAAAGTGAAGGAAAAAAAGTACATGCATAAACTCTGTTTAAGAATCACTAAGTATTTTACCTATGTATGTTAATTTTTCATGCTTCCCACAACCCTAGTTGTGGTGGTTTTCACCTATCATGTTTATAAGTAAATTCATAGCATTCATAGACATAAGCAAAAATTAATACTTACAATGATGATAGGAAGAAACTCACTTGATTATTGCAATAATAAAGNGATGATAGGAAGAAACTCACTTGATTATTGCAATAATAAAGAAGAACAACTCAATAATCATCTCAAGGTATGTTTTAAAACTTCTAAGCCCAAGATTTGTCTAAAACTTGGCTTCTAATTCTGCTTCCAACTTAAAACTTAAAACTTGAAGACTTTCAAACTTAAAACTTGATAGATTACATGAAAATAAAAGGGTATTTATAGTAGTAGATTTATGTTTTTCTTGTTCCTTGATGAATTTGACTAAGGATTTAAATTTCCTTTTCCTAGTTGAAGTGGGAGATCAAATTTTGGGCGTTGAATCCTCCTTGCTGCGTCGCACCTTCTATTGTCGTGTTCCTAGTTCCACGTCGCACATACCAATGCACCTAGACAGTGCTATTGTGCACCTATCATCATGCGGGGGACCTGGCGCCTCTCACCTGCTGCAGTGCCTGGAAAGGTAGTGCCTCGCACCTGCCCATGCGCAATCCTTGCTCTGCGTCGTGTGCTGCAATGCCAATGAATGCTTCTGTGCCGTGCCTGGCCTAGCGCTAGGGTGCTGCTACCTTGCGTGGCTGTGTGCCAACCTCGTGTGACCTTCAATCTTTGTATTCTTCAATCCCACTTCTTCACATTTGATCAATAAGCCTCAAATACCTTCTAATTTATCATTTTAAGCCCTAAAAATATCTAATCATGTATGTTAGTCATTTTCACAAATATATAACATAATCACATGCAAACACACATAATTTATTCTCAAAACATAGTAGAGTATGGACAAAAATATGTCTATGAAGTGCGTGAGTACACCCTTCATGAGTGATCATCCCAATTGCCCTTGAAGTCGATAACACAAGTTATCAGCATATCTTCTAAGGTTAGAATAGTCCACTCCGCTTGTCCGTCTGAGGGTGAAATGTTGCGCTGAGTTTTATCTGAGTACCGAGTCCTTTCTCAAATGACTTCTAAAAATGAAAGATGAACTGGGTACCTCTATCTGAAATGATGGACAAGGGAACCCCATGTCGTCTAACCGATTCCCAGATGTACAGCCTAGCATAATCCTCAGTTAAGTCTATAGTTTTAACTGGGAGGAAATGTGTTGTCTTAGTCATCTGATTTACTATCACCCAAATTGAATCATGCTGACGTCGAGCACAAGGTAGACCTATGATGATGTCCATATTTATTTCTTCCCACTTCCACGTGGGAATGATGATATCCTAAGTCATGCTCCCAGGTCTCTGATGCTCAACTTTAACCTACTGGCAGTTCGGGCACTTATCCACAAATTCTGCAATATCACTTTTCATGTCATTCCACCAGTAGATTTCCCATAGGTCATGGTACATCTTAGTGGCACCTAGGTGGATCAAATATCTAGAGTTGTGTGCTTCTGCCAGTATCCGCTGCCTCAAGTCATCAATGTTCGGAACACATAGTCTGCCCTGGTAACGAAGCACACCATTTACCCCTTTGGAGAAAGCCTCTACTTCTTTTATTAGAACTACTTCTTTCAGCTTCAGTGGTATGGGATATTCATCCTGCTTTGACTTAACCTCAATAACTAATGAGGATTCTGACCTACTCTGTAGTACTACTCCGTCTTCAGCTGAATCTACTAGTTGTACTCCCAACTGAGCTAACCTATGAATATCCTTTGCTAGCTCTTTCCTGTCGTCTTCAACATGAGCAGCGATCCCAAGGACATCCTGCTCAAGGCATCCGCCACCACATTTGCCTTACTAGGGTGGTACAATACACTCATGTCGTAATCCTTCTATAACTCCAACCACCTTCTCTTATGAAGGTTCTAATCCTTCTGACTAAACACGTACTGAAGGCTCACATTGTCGGTGAAAATATCCACATGAACCCCGTAAAGGTAATGCCTTCATATTTCCAAAGCAAACACCACTGTTGCTAGTTCCAAATCATGAGTCGGATAATTCTTCTCATGAACCTTGAGGAATCTGGAGGCATAAGCTATCACCTAACCCCGCTGCATCAGAACATAACCGAGGATGACTCTGGAAGCATCATAATAGACTACGAACCCATTTGTTCGTTTTTGTAAGGTCAAAACTGGAGTTGTAGTGAGTCGAGTCTGCAACTCTTGGAAACTCTTCTCACATGCGTATGACCACTGAAACTTCACTTTTTTTTGAGTTAGCTTAGTTAGAGGAGACGCAATATAAGAAAATCCTTCTACAAACCGTCGATAATAACCGGCTAGACCCAGGAAACTCCTGATATCTGTTGGGGAAGTGGGTCTTGGCTAGTCTTTCACTGCTGCTATCTTCTGAGGATCTACCTAAATACCCTCACTTGAGACCACGTGATTGAGGAAAGTTACAAACATCATCAAGAATTCACATTTGCTTAATTTAGTGAAAAATTGGCGATCTCTGAGAGTCTACAATACTATCCTTAGATGGTTATAATGCTCCTCCTCATTTCTAGAGTATACCAAAATGTCATCTATGAATATAATGACGAACATCTCTAGATATTATTTGAATACCCTATTCATCAGGTCCATAAATGTTGTCGTGGCATTAGTTAGTCCAAGTGGCATAACCACAAATTTAAACCATATTGAGTTATGAAGGATGCTTTCGGTATGTCACATTCCTTTACCCTAAGCTGATGATATCTCGACCTGAGATCGACTTTTGTAAAACAACTGGCTCCTTGAAGCTAATCGAACAAGTCATCAATCCTATGTAGTGGATACCTATTCTTAATTGTAACTTCGTTCTGTTTATAGTAGTCGATACAAATTTTGAGAGTACTCTCTTTCTTTCGCGCGAACAACAATGGAGCACCCCATAGGAGAGATGCTGGGCCTAATGAAACCCATATCAAGAAGGTCCTTTAGTTGTTCCTTCAACTCCTTAAGCTCAGGTGGATCCATTATATTGGAGAATAGAGATGGGTTGAGTGTTTGGAAGATGGTCTAAGCCGAAGTCTATTTCTTGCTCGAGAGGGACTCTAGGAAGATCTTCAGGAAACACATCATGGATTTCATTGACAATTGGAACTGACTGAATAGTTGGGGTCTCGGAGCTAGAATCTTTGACCCGAACTAGGTGATAGATGAACCCTTTTGGAATGAGCTTCCTTGCCTTAAGGTAGGAAAAAAACTGACCCTTGGGCGTTGAAACACTACCCCTCCACTCTAAAACTATCTCATTTGGAAACTGAAACCTGATGACTCTAGTTCTGCAGTCGACCGAGGCATAACCAGAATGTAACTAATCGATGCCAAGAATTAGGTCAAAATCTACCATGTCTAACTCTAATAGATCAACTGGAGTAACTTTACTCGACATTGAGTATGGGCAGTTTTTATATGCCTGGATGGCTCTAACTGACTCACCAACTGGGGTAGAGACCAAGAACGGTTCTGAGAGGACTTCTAGACTGATCTCAAACTGAACATCTACATAAGGAGTCATGGATGATACTATGGCTCCTAGATCTAGTAGGGTATACACATCTAGATGGAAAAGATGTAACATACCCATGACCACATCAGGTGAGATTTCCTGATCCTAACGAGAGGACAAAGCATTAAAATGGTTTTGGCGTTGACCACCATCTGTACTTGAGGTATTACCTTGTTGAGCTGGACGACCTGCTGGGGATGCTGAATTGGTAGACTGAGTTTTCCCCCATTCGGCTGATGGACACTTCTTTATCATGTGACCTAATTGTCCACATCCAAAGAAACCCTCTTTGCCCATGTGACATTCACCTTGATGGTTCTTGTCACACTTAGGAAAAGATGGGTAACAGTTGTTGGTACTATAACTCTGGGACTGAGAGCCGGATGCTCTACCTTTTTTATCTTTTCGGGATCAAAAAGAAGGGGTGCTAGATGATGTGGGTGTTGGAGTTCTCTGTTGCTGCTGCTATCGGCGACTATTATCGTCGGAACTCTAGTGTCCATAATCTGACTGACCTATTCTAGCCTGCTTGTTCTCCTGCTCTATATCCTTTAACTTTTCTGCCTTAATCTACTGTTCATGAATGATGAATCTGGATAGGTCAATGTCCATGATGAGCATTGCGGTTCTGCACTCCTTAAGTACCAAGTCTGATACTCCATTGATGAATTTGAGTATGTGATCCCTTGGCTAGGCTACCATCACTGGAGCATACCTCGAAAACCGACTGAACTCCAATGTATACTCCTCCATGGTTCTGTTACCCTGCCTTAAATTCAAGAATTTAGAGACCTTGGCCTCCCTCAATTACCGAGGAAAGAATATGCCTAGAAATGTAGTTGTAAACTCATCCGACTCTACTGACGCTGCTTTTGCTAGCCTCCCTTCCTTCCACTGGTTGTACCAAATCTTATCCACCCCTTTCAACGGGTAGGCAACTAGATCGGCACTCTCCATGGAACTAACACCCATAATCCAGGTGATTTTCTGTACCTCATCTACAAACTCCTGCGGGTCCTCTCCCACCTTAGATCCATGAAAAGATGGAGGGTTCATTTGAGTAAAGTACTGAACCCTAGCAGCTACTATAGACCCATTTGTATTCACTGGAACCACCTACTGGTTCACTTGGTTTCACCGTCTAAGCCAATAGTTGAATCACTGCCCGAAATTCTATCGAGGATACTTGATCGTCCTGAGGGGCTCCTAGAGCTGGTGGGGCAGGTCTATTGGCATTTCTATCCCTCCTTCCATTTCCTTATTTTGGAGGCATATTTCCACTGAAATGAATAGAGCACGAGTTAGGAGGATATTTCTAGGATTAAACTTCAACGCATGATAAGGTGTATGAACAAAAGGGAGTTTTCTTAAGAACGTCTCGTAGCCTCCTCATCATAAGTGTGGCGTGCTTCATACCCATGAAATGGACTCTACTTGACGCGACTTTTAGAAATCCTAGAATACTCTAAACCTAGTTCTCTGATACCAAGTTTGTCACGACCCGAGTCTACACCCTGGACGAAACACGGTACTTGGTGCTAGAAGTGTCCCCAAGCTAACCCATGGTCTAACATTGAACTGATAAATTAAGCAAACATAAGCGAAAGCTTTATAAAAATAATTATTCAAGAAATAATGATTTGGAAGAGTAAACATATCTAAAAAAATATTGAATAATTGTTTCTGAAAGCCAACTACTAACTGATGAGTTGTTGGGACAAGCCCCCTGCTAACTCTAAAATCTATTTAAATAAAAACTAACTGAAAAGCAAATATCATCCTCAGAAGACGAGGACTCACCAAAGGACTGCTGCTGCTGAAACTCTTAGAGGGAACTACTGACGATGCTGAGACTGGGAACCTGCGTTTGTATGATAATACGATACAACATAGAAAGTATGTGTCAGTACTTTGAATGTACTGAGTAAGTGAGATATACAATAAGCATGGAAAAATAAGCATTGAACTAAAATAAAATGAAATGACCAACTGATACTGAATACTAATAAAAGTTGAGTTATAAATGATATGGTCAATATTGACCCTGACTGATGGCCAAAAACATGTCCTGGAACTGAGTGAATGAACTAAGCTAAAATAAATAAAACTCAAACCGTATTTACAAGTGGGAGAACATATAACCACATGAGCTAGACGCAGAGTCTGATGTATACACCCCATCAAAGAATGCTAGTGGCTGAGCTTGATGATCACAGGTCTGGGGCCCGTTGGGCTGATAACCTATGGTGGGAATGTAGTTCTGGGAACCTGGGTGTGCTGGAACCCCGGTCCACTCGGTGCTAAGTACTACTCCCACTAGATAGTCCTAACTTGACTACTAAGCTGATAGCTCGAAGCTGGGGTCCTGAACTGAGTTAGGAATACTTATTTGGAAGTAACTTGAGAGTGTGTAGGACGGATTAACTAAAAAAATAGTTTTCTAAGATTGGTCAGAGCTACTTGTCTAGAAGCGTCATAACCGTCTAAAGAACTAATTGATAACTTATACTGTAGGTTCTAAGAATGGTCAAAGTTGCTTATCTGGAAGTGTCGTAACCGTCTAGAGGACTAACTGGTAACTATAACGAAGGAGTATTACTGAACTGAACTCCTCAAGATCTGATTGTTGTCAAACTGATCCGCTGACTTACTGAAAGATACTAAAAATGCTAAATTTATGATTGAGACTGAACTATAATGCAACTGACTATTAACTCACATGATGGTAATAACATGGAAAATTCTAGAGCTAACGGAGTCAAGCAACAAATATATCTAATCAACTATGCAAAGACCCAATTTACTGCATTTATAAGGTTAGGGCTAAAACCATTTAACATGAAGAAAATAGTAACATGATCACTAAGTAGTGGAAATATAGCAAGAATACATAGGGGAAAAAATTCACAAGAATTAATCAGGATCTGGCTAAAAATTTACTTTAACTCAAAACTTCAGGGCTAGAACTGATAAGAAATTTCAGAAGGATTTTGGGGCTCAAGGGAAGGGAAATTCCCTTGTTGAATTCCCACATAACTAGAGTCGAATTCCCTAGGAAGAACTCATAGAATCTGAGAAGAAAACTTGAAAGCCCTAGGTTGCTCTGAGAGAACTTCCTGCGTATATCGTACTTCTGCTATCTAGTTTTTTTGGAAAGAATGAGGGAGAGGGTCGACTATACCTCTAAAATCCCTCCTGGAAACACCCTGAACGATGTAATTTAGAAGTTAAAAAGGTTGAAAGTTACTAAAATGCCTCTGAAAGAAAATCTAGAAAACCGTCTGACAGCGACCAATGGGTCACACAACGAGTCGTTGGTTGATACCATGACTAGTTGGGACCAGTCGTTGTTCCTGGGCCAAAATTTTATGCTCACTGGAAATGGACCATGGAAGGGAACCGTGACTCATTGGATGGACCAATAGGTCGTTGGTTCCTCTCGTGGTCACTAATAGGAAATCTTGGTCCCTCTATTAATGGATGATACGACAACTTGTTGGTAGAACCAACGGGTCATTGTGTCTACCCGTTATCCACATTGACTTGACCTGAAGGATTGCTGGTTCAGGAAACGGGTGGAAACAACGGCTCGTAAGTATGAACCACGAGTCGTTAGTCCCACTCGTTGGTTCAAGGGAAGGTCTGGAAGGTTTCTGGACTTGGGATGCAATGGACGCAGGAGGACTCGTTGCTCCTTCCAACAAGCTTTCCTATGCCTCGTTGGTCCCTGAAAGAAAATCTGCAGAACTGACAATGACTGAGACAATGGTCCATTACATGTGACAATGACTCGTTGTCTGGGTCGTTTTGTGACAAAAATTTTCTGGTTCTTTTTGGTTTTCATGCTAAGTCTAAGTTTGGTCTAGCAAAATTTTACACTTCTGCAAATGCATTTTGAACCCATTAGAAAGATAGATAGATACTTCATCGCACGACATAGATCATGAAAGTAGGGAAATTTACTAAAACTTCTTGTAGCCTCTTCACCATAAGTTTGGCGCGCTACACACCCATGAAAAAGACTGTACTTAACGCAGCTTTTAGACACCCTAGGACACTTCAAAACCTAATGCTCTGAAACCAAGTACTTCATTACCCGAATAGAGACTGCAGATTGAGACACACAACCTAGATCCACAAATGGCCCCAAGTCGACCCATGACATGAACATAACTGCTAAGGAGCATACATCAATAGGAAACTGATAAGCTAATCAAGAATAAGCGGAATTCTAAATACATATCAATCGTAATAGACTCAACACTAACCAAGATGAAATTCTACATGTTGTTTGATAAGCCTCTAACATATCTAAAGAGTTGATGGCACAACACACCAATGATCTTGGGCACAATTGCATGCCCAAGTTATACTTTATTTCTTAATTTTGACTTGTTTATCTACTTTTATGTGTACATTCTCAAGTGGTTTTTTATGTAAATGTGGATTTATACTAACCAACATGATTAGTTATTGTTTTTGAAGTTAGAATGAATTTTGGGAACTAATCTACAAGCTGGTGAAGTGGAGGAATGGACTCTGTAGCAAAACTAGGGAGTCGGCAAGAAAATGCTGAAAAAACTGATGCTCAGCGACAGGGCCGTGTCACGCCACCATCGCGAAGGCATTCTGCTTAGAATGGAATTTGGGTGGTATTCCAGTGAAGGTGTGAGATGGCACCGTGTCACGGAGCCCATGCTCCGCATTCACTTTAGTGACACAGTGGGAGGATTTAGCTGCTCACCTGGATTCCAGTAAAGGTGCGCGTTAGCCCCATGGCACGAAGCTGAGGCCTTGCAATACCCTCTGTGCCACGCTGAAGATAATAATCCAGCACCCCAAGTTCCAGTGAAGGTCCGCGTCAAGGTCGTGGCACGGAGCTAATGCTCAGCGATACCCTCTGTGCCACATTGCTAGTTTATTTCGGGAAATTTCCCACTTGTATAAATAGCACACTTAGGTTTTATTTTAATATATCTGACATTTCAAGCTAAGAATGGGGGTATCAGGCAGTTGAGCTGAACAAGTTCTTGGGTTTATTTTCTTCATTTTTCTCTTCAATTTCAATTGCTTGTATGATTTCTACTTGTTTGAAGATGTTTAATCATCAAATTAGTGGCTAATTCACCTTTTCTGAGGTTGAGGATGATTGTAGTAGTATGTAATTGATGTTATTTTAGTTTTATCTTCTCTACAAAGGTTGTTCTACTAATTCTTGTTTTCACTACATTAATGCTTGGCCATTGTTAATGTAAATCCTAGATACAAGTTTTAATTCCGAAAGGAAGACTAATTGGATAGATGTGAATTGGTAGGATATGTTCTTGTCTTGGTTAAGAAATTAAGAGAAGATTCTCATTCAGAATAGAAATATATCTGTAATGTCATATTTGGTCATCTATGGAATTTGTTGTGTATTGCTAGAATATGAAGTGTTTGCATCACAGAAATGTGTAATGTGACTCTCATGATTCTTTAATTGGAGGGGAATTCGAAAGACCCAATCCATTGGTTAATAATTCCTGACCAACAATCGAAGAGAAGTGTTGACTGAAATTCAATCAGTAAATTACATATCTGCATGTTTTTTCTTAACCTTAGCTTATTTGTATTATTGTTCAGATTATAATTTAAAATCTCTTTACTTAAAGTTACATTAACTAATATTTATGAAAATTCACCATTTTTTCAATTTGTCCACTTGTATAAAGAATTGCATATACTAAACACTTAACGAAAAATTATGGTAACATTACAGTCCCTGTGGGTTCAATACCTGGCTTGAAATAAAGCCACTTTATTACTTGTACGACCACGTGCACTTGTGTATAGTTGGGAGTGCACAAGTTTTTGGCGCCGTTGTCGGGGACTGGCAACTGGTTATATAACTGTTTTAGTGTTAGTTTACAAGTTCGATACAAGTGTTGACGACTTTATCTTAGCCTTTCTCTTGCAGGTACTAAATTGTTTCTGAACGCTGGCAAAGGATAAGGAGTTGGTGGATCCATTGTTAGAACTGGAGAGACAATTTCATCTATAGAAAAGGGAAGATCTAGAAAAGAAGTTGCAGTTATTAAGGAGAGAAACTCTGGAGCGACAACAGCAACCACCAGTTGTAAGGGTAGTTTTAGTGCCCGAAGAGATGGCAGCAAGACCTGTCCGTGAGGTGGCAATACCACCTGCGAACAATGTAACATCCAGCATTCGCAGGACGGAACCAGGAGGGAGGTTTTAACTTAAGAAGAATATGGTGTAGTTATTGCACACCAGTGAGCAATTTATAGGTCTCCCTCATGAAGATCCACAACAACATCTCCAAAACTTGTTGGAGATAAGTGAAACATATATACCCGCTGGAGTATGATCTGATTATGTGAGGCTTACACTATTCCCATTTTTAATGCTGGGGGAAGCAAAGAGATGGTTGAAGGCTGAACCAACAAATTCTTTACTACTTGGGATGGCCTAGCAAGGATGTCTTTGATACGATTCTTTCCATCAGGGAAGACAGCCAGGCTTAGAAGTCAGATTCTAAGCTTCAAACAGAGAGATGGTGATAATTTGTATCAGGCTTGGGAGAGGTTCAAGTCAATGCTAAGAGATTGTCCTAACTATCACCAGTCTAATGATGTGTTGGTGCATACATTCATCTTGGGCTTGGAACCACATACAAAGATCTTGTTAGATTCAGCAACCGGGGGGCAGGCATTGGAAAAGACCTACAAAGAGCTTTACACCTGGTTGAACCGTATTTCACAAGGTAATCCGGAATGGAATGCGGATACAACTTGAGGGGGAGAAAAGAAAGTCGCAGGGGTCTTTGAGGTGGATGGATTTACAGCTATCGCTGCACAGATAGCTGCTTTGAAAAATCAACTTAACACTCATTTCAGCAGTATGATCTTGAGCTACGCACAAGCCCCAGTCAATGCAGTTCATTAGGTATGGTGTGAAGTCTGTGGAAGTAGTGAACACTCAGTTGAGTGTTGTGGTGCCAATCCAGATTCAGTAA
>JACEIK010013000.1:0-17681 GCA_018107945.1 Datura stramonium | reverse complement strand
TAGCTATCATTAATTTATTGCATGTTTTAAGAATTTGTCACTAACATTTAGTGATTTATTTTATATGCCATGCCTCTTAATAACACTTATACTAAATCTAATCTTTTACTGAAAGGGGAAGAAAGGGAAGATTACTACCTAAGAAAGAAGTTGACGGACTACAAGTCTTCGTACGCTTTTAGTTCCTTTTGTCACAACAAAACAAGGTAGTAATACTTCCTTATTTGTAGGTGTACAACGTAAATCTAAAATTTGTATGTCATGTAGAGAGTACTACTATTATAAAACAATGTGTGTTGAAGGGAAAAATTTCATACTTTTATTACAGGGAAGATAGTTGCAACAATTTGTGACTGACATGTACATTAAGCTCGAAACGAGACATGAGTATTTTTGACTGGCCCCATCAAATTTTAGAAGAGAAATATTTCAAGGTATATTTGATAATATCATGGCTGAGAATCTAGAGGAGATAAAGTTTGTCAGAGAATAATACTTTTAAAAGAATACTACATAAACATACATCTAATTAGGAGTCAGATACACATAAACTATTTCCATGTACATGTATAACTCTACATTAAGAGTTAGTAATAAGTAAGGTTATCAATAGCTTGGAGGACTCTTCATTACACCAGTATAAAAGGAGCATGTAATTGACTTTGTAATAGCATAAAGAAAACATTCTTTCATAATTCAATTAGTGTTGGGATTGTTTTCATGATATTAGAGCTTCAACTTCATTACATACGATCCTGAAGATTATTCCACCTATCCACGTTTAGCCATGGCATCATCCTCAAACACTACCATTTCCCTTTCACCCTCTTCCCTCCATCAACTTATAGCAATTTGCCCTATTATGTTGAAACCCTCAAATTACCTTGTTTGGAGGCAATAAATTCTACAACTCATGCAAACAATGAAAGTCACAACCGTTGTGAAGGAAGAACCAAATCTACAGTTGAGTATATAAAGGAACTTAAGGGAATTTTTAATAGTCTTGCAGTCATATGAAAATCATTAGACGAAGATAGCAAGGTAATTAACTTTGCTAGAGGTCTTGAAAGCAAATACAAGACCCTTCACACTGCGATGTTGGGAAAAGCCCTTTACTCGATGTTTGTTTAGTTTGTTAATACTCTTAGAGGTTTGGATATGGGAAAAATGGAGATGAACAAGTGGAACAATACCCTCTTGACTGAACCAAAACTTTCATGGTTTGAAAGTCAAAAGGAAGAGATAATGGTAACCAATTTAGAGGTAGAGCGCAATGAAGAGGAAGAGAAGGTAGATCATACAATCAAAGACATTTTTTGGAGGAGATGAAAGGCTATTTGGTGATGCTTTGCAGATTCGGCTAAATCAACAAAAGGAGAAATCCAAGTTGAATCCATGAATAATATGTGGGAGGAACAACCATACAACTCTCAATTGTTTCTATAGGTGGGACTACTCATATCAATCACAACAATAAATACTTCAAGCACTAGCTATAATGGTGATAAGTGATCAAAGTAACAATCACCTTTACATGGATTCTGGTGCTAGCGATCATATGATTAAATCTACAGGTACTATCATGAATTCTTCTCCATTTGAAGGTGCAAATTCTGTTATGGTTGGCAATGATGATAGATTACATATAACCCTCATAGGAGATAATAGGATCAGCTAAAATCTACAACTAAAAAGTATCTTCATTGTGTCCAAACTCAAAAAGAATCTTATTTCAGTTGGTAAGTTTGTGAAGGATAATGTTTGTTCCCTAAAATTTACTGACAAAACTTGCATTATTAAGGAAAAGAAAATAGGAACAACTCTGGTCAAATGGAGTAGAAGATACTGAATATTTGCCTAGGAAGAACAATTACATGAAGCATTGATAGCTACAAAGATAGAGAACAATTCTGATACAACATGACATCAATGATTAGCACACCCACATTCAAGAATTCTTAATTTCTTACATAGCAATTGTTGGAATTAAGTGTTGAGTGTGAATTGAAAAATGGAGGAAAATAAATTGGAGGGAAGAGAAAGTTGAAAAGTTCCTTTCCCAACGTTGTCATTCCGAATAGACACCAACTGAACAGGTGTCTTCACACCCCTTCACTTCAGATCTTTGGCTATGAATAAATGCCTTTTCCCTTCATTTTTGATAGTTAATTTTTGAATATTCTGCATATTTTCAAACAAACAAAATCGAGTCTGTTGTGTGATTTGTTACTGCTCTTAGAGTTCGACGAAGTTAATGGTGTTTGAGGTATTGCTACACTAGTAATACGTATATCTATTTTATCCTTGGAGGAAGAAATTCAAAACCTCGAGTATAGTGAGCAGATTAAATTTCTTAAGGATACACAGTGAATTATGTTGTCTCAATTATTAATTATATTTCTATTTTATTGATTTCAGCGCAGGAGAACAACAAGCATAAGGAATTTATTATTTGGTTAATATTATCTGTGCATCTACTTTCTGATTTTGGAGACTAAAATTTTCTACTCCACTATTAAAGATTAAAATCTTTGGATTTTCTTTTCCCGTTTAGATTAAAATCCTTGTGATTTTCAACTCATTGTAATTATTGGTTTGAAGATCTAAAATCTTCGCCAAGTAAATCTGATTGTTAATAATTCAGTTTGAAAATATAAAAACTTCACGGATTATTTAATTTAGTTTTTTCAAGTGTTATTTCAGTTTGAAGAAATAGAATATTCATCTATTGCTAACTTTTGTTGTTATTTATTAACAAATATGACAGGAACAACTAAACTCATGCTTGCCTTTACAAGAAATGGAATCTCCTCCACCCTTGTTATGCCGTCACCGGCTTCGGCATAAAAGCCCAAAAAGTTTTCTGGCATCGACTTCAAGTGCTGCTAACAGAAGACGTTCTTCTATCTGACCACGTTGTGTCTGTAGAAGTTCATTAAGGAGGAGGCTCTGATTCTACTGGAATCAACTCTCGAAAATGAACGGTTCTTGGTGATTGAGGCTTGGAAGAACTCATATTTTTTGTGCAAGAATTATATCCTAAACAGATTGAAATATGATTTGTATAACGTATATAGCAATGTGGAGACTTCTAAAGAACTTTAGGATGCACTAGAAGATGTCGGTTTAATGAAATTTTTTGCAGCCAAATTTATGGACTACAAGATGATAGACATCAAGCCTGTGTAATGCCCCTGAAACTCAAAGACTAGACCCGAGACTTAAAATAGATAAACCTGGAAAATCTGCACTAGGTCACAAAACGAGTCGTTTTGTGACTCGGGAGACTTCTAAAGAACTTTAGGATGCACTAGAAGATGCTCTGCTTAATGAAATTCTTTTTGCAGCCAAATTTATGGACTACAAGATGATAGACATCAAGCCCGTGTAATGCCCTGAAACTCAAAGACTAGACCCGAGAATTTTAAAATAGATAAACCCTGAAAATCTCAAGATTAGAATTACAAAACGAGTCAAGCTTTGTGACTCGTGGGGTGGAGTGGGTGGGGAGGTGGCCACGAGTCGTTAAGTGGCTCGTGGTGAGGCCTATGGACTTAGTGGAAAATTTGGAGAATAGGTGACTACGGGTGTGACCATGAGTCGAGGTCAACCCCACTTGTCGTGATATGACCTGTGGTCAAAAATAATTTAAGGCCGGGAAAAATGTTAGGTAGTGAACCTAACAACTAGTTACCACGAGTCGTGATCCACGCCATGAGCCGTTAGGTGACTCGTGGTTAGGATTTGGTTAAGACTTAGGGGAGGCCAGGCAGTGTACCCAACGGGTCCTCACCACGACTTAACCAAACGAGTTAAGACTTAGAGGGGAAAAATGGTTTTTCCCTCATGCCCCATGCAAATTCTCAGAAAGTCATTTTAGAAGTTCTCTTAAAGCATTTCATAGCAAGAACTAGGGCAATCCTTGTCTCCTATATTTCTCAAGAAAATTCTTTGGGCTTCTTCACCAGGTATGTGGAAATTCAACAAGGGAATAGTCCTTCCTTTGTGTCCCCAAATTCCTCCTTACCTTTCTCTATCAGTTCTAGCCCTGAAATTATCGAATGTTAAGAAATTCTTAGTCAGATTTTGTTAAATTCTAGTGGATATTATTTTATGATAATTGTAGATATTTTCCACCAATTTGTGACTATATTGGTGCTTTTCCCTGTATTAAAAATTCTAGTCCTAGCTCTTGAACGTAGAAATCTTGAATCTTGTAATATTGTTTGAATATCCAAAATTTGCTTGATTTTATCAGTGTTGGAAACTCCCATGTTATTAGTAGTATTGAAACTCAATCAAATTATTGTCAGTTCAGTTTTAGCCAAAATTCTATAATTCTCAGTTGATCAGTTTGACTACAGATTTTCCCGAGGTGTTAGTAGTACCTCTTTGTTTTCAGAATTAGATTCAAAATTTAGTTTTAGTGGTCCATTAGGTTTTCATGACACTTTAGATAAGAAGCTCTGACTAGCCTTAGGACCAGAGCTTCAAATTACAGTTTGTTCTTCAAACTCTTAAGACGCTCCCAGATAAGCAGATCTGACCGGTCTTAGAACCCAATTCTAGAATCCGATCTGATAACTCTTAGGGTCCTTTCATATATGTATCCCTGACTAGTCTTGGTCCCCAGTATCAAGTTATCAGCTTAGTATTCAGTCTAGGACTTAGCATCGAGCAGACCGGGGTTCCAGCGCACCTAAGTTCCTAGAACTACGTTGCCGCAGTATGTTACAGTTTTATTTGGCCTCATGGCCCTAGACTGTCGTGATCACCTAGTTCATGTCTTTATACCCTAGCAAGGTATATTGGGTCCTATTGATGGGGCGCATACATCGAACTCCACGTCTAGCTCATGTGGTTATATATCGGTTATAGAATCTCCCACTAGTCAGCTCAGCTCAGTTTCATATCAATTCAGATCAGTGCCTCAGATTTAGCGAATGTTCTTGTCCATCAGACAGGGTCTTTTAGACCATCTCAGTTATTTCAGTTATTCAGTTCAGTAGCTTTAGTTGGCCATTGCATGTCTTTTTAGTTCAACACTTTTATTCCTTTGTGTTATGTTTTCTCCCACTTACTCAGTACATTCAAAGTACTAATGCATACTTTTATGCTTTATCGTTTTATGATACAGCTGCAGGATCTCAGTCTCAGCCTCACTAGCCGATCGCTCTGCGTAGACTTCAACGGTTCTAATTAGTGATTCCTCATCTTTTGAGGATGGAGATTATTTCATTCAGTTACATTTTCTTTTGTTCGACTTAGATTTGGAGTTAGCCGGGGCTTGTCCCAGCAACTCATTAGTTGTAGTAGCTTTCAAACGCAGATTTGGATTTCAAACTTGTAGTTTTATTCAAATGTTTTCAGATATTATGAATCAACTTTATTCTCTCAAATTTTTATATTTTTTCTTTAAACTTCTTCTATGTATATTTATATGTTTACTTAGAATACCAGTGTATGATAGACCAGGGGTTCACTTGGGATTACTTGTGACTCCAAGTACCGTGTTCCGTCTAGGGTATAATCTCAGGGCGTGACAAACTTCATATCAGAGCACTAGGTTTAGAATATCCTTGGAAGTCTGAAAGCCACATCGAGTAAAGTCCTTTTCATGGGTGTGTAGCGTGCCACACTTATGACGGGGAGACTACAAGATGTTATTAGGAAAATTCCCTTTATTTCATACTCTTTATCGTGTGTTGAAATTCAATTTCATAACCATTCTCCTAACTCATGCTCTATTTCATTTCAGTGAATCATGCCTCCGCGGCATGGTAACGGAAGAAGGGTCGGTAATGCTCACCGACCTGCTCCACCATCCCCGGCAGCCCTCCAGGATGACTCAGTGTCTACAGTAGAGTTTAGGGCGGCTATTCAGCTGCTCGCTCAAATTGTTACCAACCAGGTGAACCAACAGTGGTTACAATCAACAAAAATGGGTCCGCAACAATTTCCCGAGTGTGGGACTTCACTCAGATGAACCCTCTGGATTTTCACGAATCTGAGGTGGGAGAGGACCCACAAGGATTTGTGGATGATATTAAAAAGATCACTCGAATTATCGGTGTTAGTCCCTCAGAGAGTGCCGACTTGGCTTCATACCAACTGAAATATATAGCCCAGTTCTGGTACGAACAGTTGAAGGAGGGGAGGCCAGCAGAAGCAGGACCGGTGGAATGGGAGGAGTTTACTACAACCTTCCTGGATAGATTCTTCCCTCAGGAGCTCAGGGAGGCGAAAGTAGCAGAGTTCATGAATCTGAAATAGGGAAACCGGACAATAGAAAAGTATGCTCCGGAGTTCACCAGGTTGTCCAAATACGCTCTAGAGATGGTGGTTGAGCCAAGGGATCGCATGCTGAAGTTTGTAAATGGGGTATCCAACCTGGTCCTCAAAGAGTGCAGGACAGCAATGCTGATTAAGGATATCGACCTCTCCATCCTAATTGTCTATGCCCAGTAGATTGAGGCAGAAAAACTAAGGGACATGGAGCGAAAGAACAAGCAGACAAGGACTGGCCAATCAGATTATGGCTACCAGAGGTCTGGCGGTAGCAGCCGCCCACAACAGCAACAGTAGCAGCAACAGCAGAGGGCTCCAACCCCCAGCTTAGCCAACACCCGTACCTTTCGGTCCCACCATTCTAAGTTGGAGGGGTGGAGCATCTAACTCTCAGTTTAAGAGCTATAGTGCCAACAATAGGTATCCATATTTCCCCAAGTGTGGCAAGAACGACCCATGAGAGTTTCTTCAGGGTCGAGAGGGCTGTTTTGGTTGTGGACAGCTTGGTCATCGACTTAAGGAATGCTCGTCAGTAGGATAGGGAAGTCCACAATCCACTACCTCAGCAGCTCCATCAGGCCGACCAGCTCATTAGGCCAACCATTTAGGTACAGATGGAAGCCAGTGCCAAAATCGTTTTTATGCATTGTCTTCTCATCAGGATCAGGAGAGCTCACCTGACGTGGTCACGAGTATGTTACGCCTTTTTCATCTAGACGTGTATTCCCTACTAGATCTAGGAGCCACTCTATCATTCGTACCTCCCTACGTAGAAATACAATTTGATATCAGTCCATAGGTCCTCTCAGAACCATTTTCAGTCTCCACCCCAGTTGACGTGTTAGTTAGAGCTAACCGGGTGTATAAAAACTGTCCAGTCTCAGTCTTCAATAAATTATTTCCAGCTAACCTTGTACAGTTAGACAAGGTCGACCTCTACCTCATTCTTGGCATGGATTGGTTACACTCCAGTTATGACTCAATCGATTGGAGAACTAGGTTCGCCAGGTTTTAGTTCCCTAATGAGCCAAATCTAGAATGGACGGGCAATAGTTCAGCACCGAAGGTAGGTTTATTTCCTTCCTTAAGGCAAGAGAGATTATTTCTAAGGGATTTTCTTACCATCTAGTTCAGGTCAAGGATTCTGACTCTGGGACCCCAGCATCTAGTCAGTCCCTGTTGTCAGCGAATTTCCAGATGTGTTCCCCGAATATCTTCTCGGAGTTCCTCCTGAACGGGAAATCGACTTCGCTATAGACCTTCTCCCAAATACTTAGCTCATCTCCATACCTCCTTATAGAATGGCTCCGACTGAACTTAAGGAGTTGAAAGAGCAGCTAAAAGATCTTCTTGATAAGGGTTTTATGAGACCCAACATCTCTCCCTAGGGTCCTCTAGTACTATTCATGCGGAAGAAAGACGGTACCCTCAGAATGTGCATCGACTACCATCAGTTGAATAAGGTCACAGTCAAGAACAGGTATTTCCTACCCAGAATTGATGACCTATTCGACCAACTTCATGGAGCTAGCTGTTTATCCAAAATAGATCTCAGGTCAGGGTATCATCAAATAAGAGTCAAAGAGTATGACATACCGAAAACAACTTTCAAAACTCGGTATGGTCACTATGAGTTTGTGGTTATGTTCTTCGGAGCAACAAATACCCTTGTAGCCTTTATGGACCTGATGAATAGAGTCTTCAAGCAGTATTTGGATATGTTCATCATTGTATTTATCGATGACACTCCAGTATACTTTATAAATGAGGAAGAGCATTCTAATCACCTGAGGATAGTGCTTTAGAAACTCAGAGACTGCCAGCTGTTCGCCAAGTTCAGCAAGTGTGAATTTTGGTTGAAGTCCGTGACTTTCCTGGGTCATGTGGTATCGGGTGAGGGTATTCAGGTTGATCCTCAAAAGATAGCAGCAGTGAAAGACTGGTCCAAACCTACCTCCCCAATCGAAATTAGAAGTTTCTTGGGTTTGGCCTATTATTACCGATGCTTTGTGGAAGGCTTTTCTTCTATAGCATCCCCTCTGACTAGGATGACTCGGAAGAAGGTGAAATATCAGTGGTCAGATGCGTGTGAGAAGAGTTTCCAGGAGTTAAAAACTCGACTCACTACCGCCCCAGTGTTGACCCTACCGGAAGGATTAGATGGGTTTGTATTTTATTGTGACGCTTCCAGAGTTGGACTCGGTTGTGTTTTGATGCAGCGAGGCAAGGTGATAGCCTATGCCTCCAGACAGCTCAAGGGTCATGAAAAAAATTATCTGACTCATGACCTGGAGTTGGCAGGGGTGGTGTTTATGCTGAACATATGGAGACATTATCTGTACGGGGCTCACGCGAATGTCTTCAGTGATCACAAGAGCCTTCAGTATGTATTCAGTCAGAAGGACCTAAATCTTCGTCAGAGAAGGTGGTTAGAGCTCCTGAAGGACTATGACATGAGTGTGCTATATCACCCCGGCAAAGCCAATGTGGTGGCTGGTGCCCTAAGATGATTGTCTATAGGTAGCATGACTCATGTTGAGGAAGGCAAAAAGGAATTGGCGAAGGATATCCACAAACTAGCTCGACTAGGGGTGCAGTTGGTTGATTCAGCTGAGGGTGGAGTGGTAATGCAAAGTGGGTCATATTCCTCTTTGGTTGTTGAAGTTAAGTCCAGACAGGATGAGGATCCCATCTGACTTAAGCTGAAGGAAGCAGTACTCAAAGAAGAGATTGAGGCTTTCTCCAAAGGGGGAGATGGTGTGCTCCGTTACCAGGGCAGATTATGTGTACCGAATGTTGGTGAGTTGAGACAAGATATACTCGTTTAAGCACATAGCTCGAGATACTCCATCCACCCCAGTGCAACTAAAATATACCGTGATTTTCGGGATATTTACTGGTGGAACAACATGAAGAGAGATATCGCTGAATTTGTAGCTAAGTTCCCAAACTGCCAGCAAGTCAAGGTAGAGCACCAGAGACCGGGAGGTATGACTCAGGATCTCAGCATACCCATGTGGAAGTGGGAAGAAGTGAATATGGACTTTATTATGGGTCTACCTCAAACTCTTCAGCGACATGATTCTATCTAGGTAGTAGTAGACCGGATGACTAAGTCAGCATATTTTCGTTCAGTTAAAACTACAAATTTAGCTGAGGACTATGCTAGGCATTATATCTGGGAGTTGGTCAAGCTACATGGGTTGCCATTATCCATTATTTCAGACAGAGGTACCCAGCTCAGCTCGCATTTCTGGAAGTCTTTTCAGAAGGGACTTGGTACCCAGGTCAAGCTCAGTATAGCTTTTCACCCGCAGATAGATAGGAAAGCTGTGTGGACTATTCAGACCCTAGAAGATATGTTGAGAGCGTGTGTGATTGATTTCAAGGGCAGTTGGGATGATCACTTGCCTCTTATCGAGTTTGTGTACAACAACAGCTACCACTCCAGTATCCGATGGCCCCGTTTGATGCATTGTATCGTAGGAGATGCAGATCTCCTATTGGATAGTTTGAGGTTGGTGGAGCTACTTTAATCAGGACAGACTCGGTTCATGAAGCTATACAGAAGGTACAACTCATCAGAGGAAGATTAAGAATAACTCAGAGCCGTCAGAAATCTTATGCTAATGTGAGGAGAAGAGAATTGGAGTTTGCTGTGGATGACTGGGTCCATCTGAAAATTTCACCCATGAAAAGGGTGATGAGATTTGGGAAGAAGGAAAAGCTCAACCCGAGATATGTGGGACGCTACAGAATTCTAAGGAGAATTGGCAAGGTGTCTTATGAGCTGGAATTACCTTCAGAGTTGGCATCTGTGCACCCTGTATTCCATGTGTCACTATTGAAGAAGTGCATTAGTGATCCAACTTCAGTTGTTCCATTAGACAGCGTGGGAGTGAAAGATAGTCTCTCATACGAGGAGGTCCCAGTACAGATTTTGGACCGTCAGTTTCATAAGTTGAGGAACAAGAAGGTAGCTTCGGTTAAAGTCTTGTGGAGGAATCAGTAGGTTGAGGGAGCTATGTGGGAGGCCGAAGATGTGTCACTATTGAAGAAGCGCATTGGTGACCAACTTCAAGCCTGTTCCATTAGACAAATAAGGTGGGAGTGAAAGATAGTCTCTCATACGAGGAGGTCCTGCATGCATTTTGACCGTCGGGCTTCATAAGTTGAGGAACAAGAAGGTAGCTTCGGTTAAAGTCTTGTGGAGGAATCAGTAGGTTGAGGGAGCTATGTGGGAGGCCGGCGTATATGATTGCTAGATACCCCCATTTGTTCCCTTCCGACTCAGCTTTCAGTTTAAGGTATCAATTTCCTCCCCAAACCGCATTTAATTTGTGTGTTTTAGTTTTTCTCATGTAAATGGATATGTGTATGATTAGTGAATCTCAGCTCGACTTGTGGTCTGAAGTTCAGAGGTGATCAACGCTAGTTTCACATGATCGGTATTGGTGTATAAAAATTTCCATTCTCTACTTTCCTGTGTGTTTTCCAACATTCGAGGATAAATGTTTCCAAGGGGGAGATATTGTAATGCTTCAGAAACTCAAAGACTAGAAACCAGACTTAAAATGAGAAACCAGGGCCCGCACTACAGTCAAAATGAGCTGTTTTGTGAACCGTGGGGCGGGGTGGTGGGAGGGGGAGGGAGGAGGGAGGTGACCACGATTCGTTAAGTGACTCGTGGTGAGGCTTGTGGACTTAGTGAAAATTTGAAGAATAGGTGACTCACGGGGTGTGACCCCGAGTCGTTGTCAACCCCACAAGTCGTGATATGACCCATGGTAAAGAAATAATTTAAGGCCGGGAAAAAGTTAGGCAGTGAACCTAATGACTCAGCTACTACGAGTCGTGGTCCATGCCACGATCCGTTAGGTGACTCATGATCAGGATTTGTTTAAGACTTAGAGGAGGCCGCATGCTGTACCCAACGTCCTCACCACGAATCGTTTGGAACACCATGAGTCGTGGTGTCACCTGGTGGGGATTCAAGGGAATTTTGGAGCAAAGGGAGCCAACGCAGAGACCATGAGCCGTGATCACCAACCACGACTCGTTAGGTCCCCCGTGGTGACCAGTAGTAGGTTCTAGATAGTGTACCTCACAAGTGTGACCACGAGTCGTGGTCACCGGGCACGAGTCATTAGGTCCCTCGTAGGGGGCCCGATAAAGCCGCTTCCCAAGGAATTTTCAAAGGGTGTTTTAGTAATCTCCTAACCTCCTAGACCCTAAACTACGTCATTTTAGTATATTTTTATGAATTTAGAGGGGAAAATGGTTTCCCTCATTCCCCATGCAAATTTCGAAAATCATCGTAGAACTTCTAAGAGCATTTTAGAGCAAGAAACTAGGGAAGTCCTTTTCTCCTCGATTTCTCAAGAAAATTTCTTCTAAGCTTTTCAATTGTGTATGTGGAATTCAACCAGGAAATATTCCTTCCCTTGTGCCCCCAAATTCCTCCCTACCTTTCTATTAGTTCTAGCTCAAGAATTTTCAATGTTAAGAAATTCTTATTCCGATTTTGTTTAAATTTTGTGGATATTATTTTATGATAATTGTATATTTTCCACCGCCAGGATCGTATTGGTGTGCTTTTCCCTATAATGAAATTCTAGCCTAGTTTTGAACGTAGAAAATCTTGAATCTTGTAATATTATTTGAATATCCAAATTTTGATTGATTTTATCATGTTGGGAACTCCATGTTGTTAGTAGTATTGAAACTCACAATCGTGTAATTTTCAGTTCAATTTTAGTCAAAATGCTAGAATTCTCAATGTTAGCCGAAATGTCACCACTGATTGACTATAGATTTTCTCGAGGTGTCGGCAGTGCCTCCCCTGGGCCCGTAATCAGATTTAGAATTCCGCCTTAGTGGTCCACTAGGCGGTCATGACATTTTAGATCGCATCTCACTAGCCTTAGTACCCCAGCTTCGGGGACATGCTTGTTCTTTAGACGGTTACGACGCCCTGTGATAAGGAATAACCGGTCTTAGAACCTAGCCTGTGACCCGGTCCGACAAGACTCTCAGGTCCTTTTTTTCGTATATGTATCCCCACTAGCCTGGGCCACAATTTCGAGCTATTAGCTTAGTATTCGGCCTAGGACTATCCAAAGGAATAGTACTTAGCACCGAGCCGGACTCGAGTTCCAATGCACCCAAGTTCCCGTAACTACGTTGCCACCGTAGGTTACAGTTTTATTTGGCCTCATGGCCCCGTACTCTTGTGATCATCTAGTTCATGCCTTTATACCCTGGCAAGGTATATTGGGTCCTACCAATGGGGTGTATACATCGGACTCCACGTCTAGCTCACGTGGTTATATGTCGGTTATAGACTCTCCCACTAGTCAGCTCAGCTCAGTTTTAGATCAGTTCAGATCAGTACTTCAGATTTAGGGCATGTTCTTGACCATCAAACAGGGTCTTTTAGACCATCTCAGTTATTTCAGTTATTCAGTTCTGTAGCTTTAGTTGGTCATTGCATGTCTTTTCAGTTCAACACTTTTATTCCTTTGTGTTATGTTTTCTCCAACTTACTTAGTACATTCAAAGTAATGACGCATAATTTTATGTTGTATCATTTTATGATATAGCTGCAAGATCTCAGTCTCAGCCTCGCTAGCCATCGCTGTCCGAAGACGTCAGCAGTTCTAATTGGTGAGTCCTCATCTTTCGAGGACTGATATTATTTCATTTAGTTACATTTTCTTTTCTTCTACATAAATTTGGAGTTAGCTTGGGGCTTGTCCCAGCAACTCATCAGTTGTAGTTCCTTTCAGACGCAGATTTGGATTTCAGACTTGTTGTTATGTTCAAATGCTTTAAGATATTATGAATCAACTTTATTCTATCAAATGTTTATATTTTTGCATTAAACTTCCGCTATGTATATTTATATGTTTACTAAGAATGCTAGTGTATGATAGACCAGGGGTTCACTTGGGGGTACTTGTGACTCCAATTACCGTGTTCCGTCCAGGGTGTAAGCTCGAGGCGTGACAACCTGTTATCACACAAGTCCAAGAGCTGGAAGTAATAATTCACGATCTCTTTGCTGAAGGTATTATTCATACTAATGCTTTTTATCAAAGTATTAATTATGGTGCTAATAATCAGTTATTCATTGAAGGTTTAGTCATCAATGAAGCTTTTCAAGTTGCAGTCATGATTGAAAAGCTACCTGCTTCATGGAGGGACTTTAAGAATTATTTAAAGCACAAGTGAAAAGAGATGAAGCGTGAGGATCTAATCATTCGATTGAGAATCAAAGACGATAATAAAGCTGCTGAAAGGAAGGTATGGTGAAACTCAATAATTATGGGGGCAAATATTGTTGAGACTGCTCCAACTAATCCGAAAAAGAAGAAGAAACCTTCTGGACCAAAGAATTATCCTAGAAAGAAGAAATTCAAAGGAAATTGCCACGATTGTGGAAAGATTGGACAAGGGTGCTGAATGTGTTGCTCCAAAGAAAGAGAAGCAAAAGGTTCCAGCTAACATGGATAAAAGAACCATGGAGATTGATGATTTGCGCTATGCTATCTGAATGCAATCTAGTGGAAAGCCCCACGGACTGGTGGCTTGAATTTGGAGCCACTCGACATGCTTGTGCTGTCAGAGAAGCATTTTCTTCCTATGCCCCTACTAGCCCCAACGAGACCATGTATATGGGAAACTCTGCAAAAGCCAAGATCGAAGGGTATGGAAAAATATTTCAAAAAATGACATCCGACAAGGTGGTGACTCTCAAGAGTGTCTGTCATGTTTCAGAAATGAGGAAGAACTTAGTTTCTGCTGGGATTCTCATCAAGAACGGATTTGAGTATGTTTTTGTTTCAAATCAAACTATAATAAATAAGAATGATGTGTGTGTAGGAAAAGGTTGCCTTACTGAAGGCCTTTTCAAACTAAATATAATTGTTGTTAAAAGAAATAAAATTACAGCTTCTTCTTACTTACTTGAGTCAAATAATTTATGGCATTCATGTTTAGGACATGTCAATTATAAAACCTTGCAAAATGATCAATTTGGAATTATTGCTAAAATTTGAATGTAATCAATGAAAATGTCAAATCTGCATTGAATCTAAGTATGTTAAACATCCTTATAAGTCAATTGAAAGGAATTCAAGTCGCTTAAACTTAATTCACACAGACATTTGTGACATGAAGTCAATACCATCTCATGGTGGAAAGAAATATTTCATATTGACGGCAGTAGACGGTACTACTATGTTTACTTACTCAAAAGTAAGGACAAAGTAATTGATGCATTTAAGAAATATAAAATTGAAGTTGAAACACAACTTAACAAAAAGATGAAAATAATAAGGAGTGATAGGGGCAGTGAATATGAATCTGCTTTTGAAAAAATATGTTTGGAATATGGAATTATTCATCAAACAATGCCCCTTACTTGCCAAAATCTAATTAATGAGATTGTGGAAAGGAAAAACAGAACGTTAAAGGAGATGATGAATGCTTTGTTGATAAATTCTTGTTTACCCCAGAACTTGTGGGGGGTACTTATCCTTACGGCTAGTAAAATACTCAATCGAGTATCCTATAGCAAAACACAATCCATTCCATATGAAAAATGGAAAGCAAGAAAGTCTAACCTTAAATATTTGAAAGTGTTGGGGTATTTGACTAAGGTGCAAGTTCCTAAATCCAAAAGGGTTAATTAGGACCTAAAACCGTTGATTGTGTTTTCATAGGATATGCTAAAAATAGTAAAGCATATCGATTTCTAGTTCATAAATAAGAAAATCCTGACATTCATTTTATACGGTAATGGAATCAGACAATGCTGAATTTTTTGAACATATATATTCGTATAAAAAAACGTGAATTGTCTAGTGAAGGATCTAAATGACCTGGGGAAAAAATAAAGAAAATTATTCCTAATAAGGAGAATCCAAGATGTAGCAAACATCAAAGCACTTCTACTTCCTTTGGAATAGATTTTCTAACATTTTTATTGGAAAATGAGGCTTGAACTTTTCAAGAAGCTATGACTTCTTTGGATGCTCAATATTGGAAAGAGGCAGTCAATAGTGAAATTGAATCCATAATAAATAACCATACATGGGAATTGGTTGACCTTCGTCCAGGTAAAATAACATTAGTTTGCAAATGAATTTTCAAAAGGAAAGTTAAAGATGATGGAACTATTGATAAATATAAATAAAGACTTGTAGTCAAAGGATTTAGACAAAAAAAGGTCTTGCTTTGATACATACTCGCCGGTAACCAAAATTATATCAATTCGGGTGTTAATACCGTTAGCCTCCATATACAGTCTTGAAATCCATCAAATGGATGTGAAAAAACCCTTCTTAAATGGAAATTTGGAGGAAGAAATTTACATGGAATAACCTGAAGGGTTTGTAGTTCCTGGAAATGGAAAAAAATGTGCCGACTTGTAAAGTCTTTGTACGGACTAAAACAAATGCCCAAACAATGGCATGCAAAATTTGATTAGACTATGTTGTCAAATGGTTTCAAGATTAATGAGTGTGATAAATGCGTTTACATTAAGAACACTCAAAATTTAGTAGAAATTGTTTGTCTATATATGGATTACATGTTGATAATGAGTAACGACAATGCTAACATAAATTCTACCAAACGTAAGCTTGCTAGTAAATTTGAGTTGAAAGACTTAGGAGTTGCTGATTTAATATTAGGTATTAAGATCTACAAAACTCCACAATGTCTACCATTGTCTCAGTCTCATTATATCCAAATAATACTTGAAAAATTTAAGTAATTGGATTTCAAAATAGCAAAGACACCAATTGATGCGAATTTTTCTCTTGCTAAGAATAAAGGTGAAAGTAAGTCTCAATTGAATTATGCTAGAGTATTGGGTGTTAGAACACGCGCAGCGGAAGCAAACATGAATTGGATAAACAATCTTACATGAATCACTTGATAACAACAACATATTAGATTACGAAATACTAACCTCTTGAAGCTTTCACACAACGCGTCCAACTCGCTATCTAGGTCTGCAGTTTTCTACTATGTCCTCAATAATCTCCAAGTGGGGAATACTTGTGTGGGAAAGTACTGCTTCTCAGAAAAAGGTATCTCTTTCAAGAAGGAACAAACCCTATTTATAATCACGTTTTTAGGGTATAAAACCCTAATCCCAAAACATATAGGATTCCTTCTTTCCTTGTACATTCACACGTTTTTAAGGGTGTAAAACCCAAATGTGTACTACTTTCCTTTCCTGAAGTTGTCCAAGATCTTGTAGGATTTTACTACTTCAAGAAAATAGGTTTCTTCCTTTTCCAAGTTCTTTAATTAATGAGGCATAGTAGGGACCACAAATTTAATTAGTGAGGCTTTCAATTATGGTATTAATTCAAAATAATGAACGAATTAACCTACCATAATAAATTATAGATTATTCCACTAAAAATCCGTAATTGCACTCCTTGGTATAATTTCAAAAATATTCATTAAATTCTTATTTAACTCCCCATGTTAAGATTACAGATATCAACCAATCGAATTAAATTTCTGACTATTTAACCCATTGATTAATTTAGTCCTTTATTCAAACGCTTAACCTACTTCATGTGACGGATACAAAATCCACCTGCAGGGTTTTCACATGAAAACTTATAAGCAATCATAAAGGGGTATCATCAATCTCAACGTCGAGACATGGATTTCATCAACTAACTATTATTTTACAAATATCATTTGTCATCATCAAACTATCGGGAACATTTTAACTCGCGAAAGAGTTTCACCCATTGATAGATAAAAACAATAAACAAATCACATTGATCATAATAATTATATCAAGATTAAGAGTATAAGTACATTTAATGGTCTAAAGAATTTATTTTACTAAGTCAGACAAAATACAATTCTCTACTTGATCCGTTCAATACAAACAAAATGTACCATCACAAGAAGTTGAAATAATACCATTCCCATAATCAAGATAAATTATATTTAATCTTGTGTTACAATCATATCGATGAATTTGTCCAATTCTCATCTTATATTGTGAACATATACAAACATTATACTTATAAGAACCGATGATTAAATCTTCTGTGTATAAGCTAAACTCAATATACTAAACCATCTACTATATAAGTAAAGGACACACATGCAAAATCGATCTTGTTGCACCCCATAAAAGTTGATGATTAGTAAGAGTACGCGTGAATTTGAAATAGATAAAGAGAGTACGACGCATGTAAAGAAGCCTCAGAAGTCGGGTCGAGCAAGGCCAGTCCATACAGGGCTAGCGCGACACGCCAGCAGGCAGGGAACCAGCCAGCGCGGTGCGCCAGCACCTTGGCACGATGCCAGGCGCGGCGCAGCACCAAGGCTGCCGCGATGGCTGCCGCGAG
>JACEIK010012999.1:0-13092 GCA_018107945.1 Datura stramonium | reverse complement strand
GGTGCCAATGGTGGACGATGCATTCAATGGTGTGGTCTCGGGGGATGTGGTCATCCCCACAATAATCGTGGTTGCCTAAATGACCTCTACATCAACATCGGCTAAATGTGGCTCTCCCGAAGGGTCCTTGCCACCCATAAGATCTTCAGGCATAGTAGTGGAGCTCCCCGCTCCTCTAGCTCTCTCTTGCAGCTCTGACCTGTGCTTTTCATGAGTCTATAGGCTCTCCGTTACTTCCCACTTGTGCTCCTCTCTTTTCTCTTTCTCTTCCTCGCGAACTCATCATCAACTACCTCTAATGCCCACTTCTTCCTATTCTCTCCACCAGTTGATGTGGAGACCATAATTCCCCACAATCAAAGTCCTGATCGAGCTCAACTTCTAACTATGGATGCTGCTAATATAGCCGGCTGTCTAGACGACAACACAGCTACCTGACTCCGCAGGGCCCCCAACTCCTCTTTCAAGCTCCCTGTGTTTGACTACTTAGATAATTACTATTTGAATCAGAGCTCAAAACTATCTAACCAGCTGTGCAGTCCTCTAGCAGCCTCCTTGATCTTAGCCTTGACCCAAGGCTTGACATTCTCCATCACAAGTTGACCTTTTTCTCGGTCAACGTCAATTTATTTGCCAACTTCTGGAGGAAATCATGGGCCACCAATATACATACCGAAGGAACCCGCCCCAGTGTGGCCAATGGAGTTGTGGAGGAAGTATTGGAGTCAACTGCTGTATGACCAATTTCTATAGATGATGTATCGCTCTGCTCCACCAGGGTAGGGATATCTATCGGCTCGCCCCCTGCTGGCTAGTATCGCTTCTAGTAATCTAACCCAGATTACCGAGTTCATGTCATCTCTAATCATCCCTATATCCATAGTATTGTGTCCCCCAACCTGAGTATTAATCTTTGTTATCTCCCTCACTCCAGAGTCTTTGTAGATTCTATGTATGAGATTCGAGAATGGGATAGTGGTGCTGAAGCCCAGAGCGCGATCCCAGATCTCATTATCTATCACTCTCAAGATGTTGATGGCATATCTAGACATGATGCATGCCACCAACGCTGCTCTATTCGCACTCAAGTTGTTGTCATTTACCGTCGTGCCAGCTTGTCACGTACCAGTTCCCAGAAGGCTTTCGCTATGAAGTTGAGCGAAGCCTTTGTGACATGTCTTCCACTGGTCACCGACTCTACCTTCTCCTTATGATCGTCTATAACCCCAGCTAGACATATCACTTTCCTCTGTCTCTCTTCGAGGCCCAGCTGCTTAATTTTTTCAAGGCATCGACTCTATAGCAAAACTGGTTGTGGCAGCTGGAGCTCTGAACTCTGGCCCATACAACATCCGGGCAATGGTCCACTCGGAGACATCAACTTCTTGTCCCCGAATTATTACACTATCAAAACTGGGCAAATCTCCTTCAGTTTCTGCCCAGCCTTTGCCTCTTGCTCCATCGTCGCCAAGTAGTTGGCATAGAATTCCCTAACTAGTTCACCACTGTTGCTGTCAGGGGTTCTAGCCATTCACTCAAACCCATAAAAATCAAAGAGCCGCTTCATCTCGTCGACCTCATTCAGAGCACTGGTCAGGATCAACGGTTCCTCCTGAATGCTCCACCTAGGATGTTGTTTGGAGGTGAGAGTGAGGCCCTACTCATATATCTCCCGATTACCGGGTACACTCCACCTAATTGTGCGACTCACTAGAGGGGGAGTCTGGTCATCGTCATCCTCTTGAGTCTCCTACTATGATCTAGTATCATCTGCACCCTCTCAGAATTGGGCCTCGTCAGACCCTTCATTAGAATTGGAGCCACTGCTAGACTCCTGAGATTGTTCACTAGCTCCCTCCTTAGACTGGGAGCATTTGTCGGAGCGATAGAGGTAACATCGTCCTGATCCTTGGCATGTGCCCTAGTGGTTAGTGGCCCATCAGTGTCATCAGTATTAATTTGATAATCCTCCAGTGAACCACTACGGGTACCCTTCTCTTACTCGGAGGTTGAAGGCTTGATGAGTTGGTAATTTATCAACTCATTAGGCTATTAAACATGAGCTCTTTCTTGGTTTTCAAGTTATTTAGGAAGATTTTATGCCCATTCTCTTTGGTTTTTGCAGCTATTCAATTTAGATAGAGAAAGCAAGAAGTTGAACAAAAATCATGGAGTTGGAAGAAGGGGACATGCGTTTCGCAGGAGGACACCTGTAAAATGCAGGCCAAACGCAGGAGAGCACTACTTGGAAGTTGAAGGCACACCTGAAAAATGCAAATAAACACCTGTGAAATGCAGGTGCCAACGCAGGAGCATGCACGGACTTTTTGGCCCCCAATTTTGATTGAACGACATCTCACGAATGGGCACCTGTGAAACGTAGGTGCCTCGCAAGTGAGGCCATCATTAGAGGGGTAAAATCATCCAGCACAAGAAAAGAGGAGCAGCTTTACCCTATTTTTGTACACCTTTTGTAAAGAATAGAATATTCTATTACATAACATTCCATAGTTAGTTTTTGTTTTTTTAGAGAGAGAAAAAGATAGAGAGAAGTGAGAGCTTTTCCTTCATCTTCTTCATCTTTCTAAGGTAAAAAACTCCATTGAAGAACAACTTGATCTTGAAGTTTCTTATTAATGATGAATGATAGTGATTCCTTTATTTGTTTTATCTCTTGTTCTTCATTTACGAGTAGCTGAACACCTTGCTAGGTGTGTGTGTATGATAGGGGCTAAAATGGATTGGGTGTTGCTAGTTTAATCTTAGAATTGCTTATTTAGTATAAATCCATTATTTTCTCTAAATTATAACTGAAATATCTATAATTGCAAGTATGGATTGTGTATACTTATTCTATTGTTGTTTGAAAAAGAGGAATATAATATGGGTGAGTAAAAAATAGTGGGTAATTGGGTTTTGATTATTTAAGGTTGGGCTACAGATAGATAAAATCCATTTCCATAGACCCCTTAAAGAATTAAGGCTAGAGATAGTTTAATTCTTACCCAAGTTATAGTGGTTTATGTGTATGGGACCTTGGGGTTTGAGAAAACCCGAGGAAAAAGACACCCAAGTGGTTGAGAAAATTCGGGTGTCGCCTTGTCCATGACTATTTATGTTTTTAAGTAATTCTTTGATTTTCTAGTTAACCCCAATCCTATTAATGCCTCATCAATATCACACCCCTAGTATTTGCTCATATTGTTACTTCGAAGTTGGTTTCCTTGTTTCATTGATTGAATTTGAATTTGTAGTGTGATCTTACAACCTCCAATGTTTACTTTCCTAGTTTTGATACAATGATGCTATTTGATTCAATTTGATAGAAGACTTTCATTGCTATCAATCTTCATCCTCTGTGGATTTGACCCCAACTCATGAGTTGGGTAAATTATATTGCAACGACCATGTACACTTTCTCCTAGCGAAGAGTGGATTTGAACGTCATCAATTTTGGCGTTGTTGCCGGGGAATGAGATTTAATAATCTTTAGTTGTTTGTTTATTTTAATTAATCAAGCATCTTGTGCAAATTTACATTTATCGTTGTTTTCCACTACTTGTTTAGGTTGGATCTAATGAGCCACGACTCGCAAGTAGGTTGCCATGGATGGACACATGGATCAAGACGAGGATGAGCCTATGTTTCCTAATGTAGTGGGTGTTATTCTCCTACCACCTATGGTAGGGAATGCAGTATTTCATGTGACTAGCACGATGATGCACTTGCTACAAATGAAAGGACTATTGGAGGGCAGCCAAGCGAAGATGCTAATAGACACCTTTGCAACCTTCTTGAAATATGCCAGCCCTTCAATATCACCAATATTAGTAAAGAGTCAATTCGACTAAGGCATTTCCCATTCTCATTGACGAGAGAAGCCACTGTTTGGTTAGAGGAGCTGCCCCTGGGGTGTATTACTTCTTGGCAAGAGTTGACGGAGGCTTTCTTGGACAGGTTCTTCCTTCTCTCAAGGATGTTGCAGTTGAGGGATGACATCACCAACTTTAGACGACTCCCGAGTGAACATTTGCATGAGCTTGGCTCCAAGTCAAAAAGAAAGTTTCAATATGTCCAAACCATGGTTACCTAACGAAGTTCTTCTCCAAAGCTTCTATCACTCACTTGACTCAATCAACAAGTTCGTGGCCAATAATCTTGATGGTGGGTCCTTGATGGACCAAACATATGGGTTGGCCAAAACTCTTTTAGACCAGATTACCAAGACAAATCGAGCATGGAACACTAGGGACACCGAGGTGCCCTCAAGTGGTGCTAGTTCCAGCCTTTTGATTGCACAGATGAGAAAATTAGGTGAGGAAAGAGATGAGACCTTGGCCAAAATGATGACCCATCTAGAGTTATTAACAAAGCATGTGATGGGAGCTGGTGCGAAGAGTGTAAATGCAGTTGGAACCCAAGGCCATATGCAATATGAAGGTGAGGCTTCACCTCTAAGATATGAAGAAGAGTGTCAATATATGACTGGCCAAGATGAGGGGTTCTCGTTCGGGATATTGTCATGACCAGAACATAGGCCCGGATCGAGACATGGAACCTAGAATCATAAATGGCCCCAAGTCAACCCATGGCATGAACATGACAACTAAGATCATTATAACAAAGGTGATAAGTGAATTTTGAAATAGATAAAATTTGAATAACAAATGTTTATCCAACAGAAACATCACAACACAAAATCCAAAGTTGAATACACAGGTCTATATCTAGAAAGCCTCTAACATACTGACGAGCTAATGGGACAACACCCCCAACTAGCTCACTAGAAGTCTGAAACTAAATAACAACATAACTCAACTAACTAAAGGTCCTCGAAGGATGAGGACTCTCCAAAATAGCACTAGAATAAACTCAGGAGACTGGCTAATGGCGAGACTAAGTCTGGACGTTTGAACTTGTATCATGAAATGATATAACATAAAGTATGCGCTCAGTACTTGGAATGTACTGAGTATGCAAGGTAACTAAAACAGGATGAGTAAGTAAAACTGGAATCTTGCATATCATAAATCATAACATCATAAGATTCTGAGAGTAAAGGTTGCATGCTGATATCTGAAAATATGATTAGACATAAACTAGATCTCACTGAATCATATGACCCAAAGCTGAAACTGAGAATTTTAAGTAAAACTGATAACCTGATCCTTGGGTCGAACCTAAAAAGACATAATATCATAACTAATAAACATACATAACTGAAATCATGCGGAACAATGGGAGACTCGTCATAAAACAGACACTATCATGGTAGAGCTTACGTGATGTCACAACTATTACACTCAAGTGGGCACAGATGTCTAAAACCTCACCAGGGCTAAAGACGCTACCATGAAATCGATATCAAATTGAAGGCCCCTTGGGGCGGGGAAAACTCACCCAAGGGATGTCCCAATTAACACATATAGCCTACGTTGGCACGTAGTTCTTATACCGGGGAACCTTGGAATCCCAAGCCTACTCAGTGCTAGACACTGCTCCCAAAAACATGCAAAGTGCTCTCCATCGTTTTTCAACTAAGCTGATAATGTAATTACATGCATAGTCTGAAATCTGAACATGGGGAGTCTTAACTCCAAAACATATCATAAGCTGTAGTGGGATTCTTGACTCCAAAACATATGATAAGCTGATCTTATTGGCCTTGGCTAAATCATGAAAAATATACTTAACTTATGTGGGCTTTCCCAAATCTTAAAATCATGCATACTTGAAAATGACTTCATATGTCAAAATTGTAGATTAATACATGGGTAATTGTAATTATTCAATCATGCTAGACATCTCATCATACTTGAAATCATGGATCATAAACTTGACTTTGCATGAAACTTTCATAATTGGGCATAATTCTTCTAAAACTTGAAATCATGAATTTATAATTAATTTGTACATAAAATATGACCATTAATCTTAAAACATTATTTGAAACATGATGGAAATTGACCCATGAATAAAGTATAAAGAATTTCATAAACTTGAGTTAAAACCACATAAGATCAAACACTTGAATTCATGAACTTGAGGAGAAATTTGGGCATGATAGCGAAAGGAAACTCTCATTCATGGCCCTACATATCTGGGTAAGCTGAATCTACACCCTTCATTGAAAGCACGAGAGATTTGGGGAAGAACTTGAAGACTCCTAGGCTTGATCTCCTTTGGGATCTTCTAGACATGTATGCATGGGAAGGGAATGGGTTAGAATAGGCTAAACCGTCTTAAGACCTTCCTAACAGAGCTTAAAATGACGTTGTTTAGGACTTAGAAGCTTAGGAATTACAAAACACCCTTACTAATTTCGCAGGAAAACTGCCACTGCCAGTCCCAACGAGGGACTAGACGAGTCGTTACCAAATTGGACCACTCGTCATCTAACTCGTTGTCACCAGTGGATAAATTCCACTCTTAATGAACTATTTTAACTGATGATTGACATGAAGGGTCATTAATAGGGACGATGACTCATTATGTTCTTTCATTGTCACCACCAGAAATCTCATCCTTCAATCTCAGCCATCCTGACAATGACCCCCTTGACGAGTCGTAAAGCAACACCACTACTCGTTCCCTCTATCATTAAGTCTCTTGATCTGAAATTTCCTTAGCACATGATGGGTACACTAATGACTCGTTGAGTCAAGCGATGAGTTGTTAACATCATCCTTCGCAACCCCCAGACCACGATTTATTGCAAGCCTGACATTACTTAACGAGCCACTAAATGATTCGTCGGGTGATCTGACGAGTCACCTGATGGGTCATTCTGCGACCTATCGCAGATTTTCCTATTTTCTCTACTTCAACCCTTGGGTCTGATCTTATAGACTTTTAGGGTATTACAATATCTCCTCTTTGGGAACATTCATCCTCGAATGTGGGTAAACATACTGAATACATGGGGAAAGGATCTGCAATCTCAAATACTGAATATCTGAAGCTTAAAATTGATGGAGTGAATGACACTGAACTGATATACATAACTGAACTGACTTCATGAATCACACATACATGCAGTGACATGAAAGGAACTGGGATACATGAACTAAGCATGAAACTGAATAGAGTACTAAGGAGGAAACTGATATCTCAAGCTGGAACTGAGCTGGAAGGGAAAAGATGCAGGTATTTATCCATTATATCTACTTCAACTTCCCACGTAGCTCCCTTAACAAGCTGGTTCCTCCACAGAACCTTCATTGAAGCTACTTCTTTGTTTCTCAAATTCTAAATCTGACGATCAAGGATCTTAACTGGCACCTCCTCATAGCTAAGGTCATCCTTCACACCTACGCTATCCACTGGAATAACCAAGGTTGAATCACCAATGGGCTTCTTTAACAATGATACATGGAAGACCGGATGTACCAAAGCCAACTCTTCCGGTAGCTCTAACTCATAGGCCACTTTGCCAACACATCTCACAATCTGGTAGGGGCCAACATATCGAGGACTAAGCTTCCCTTTCTTTCCGAACATCATTACTCCCTTCGTGGGAGATACCTTCAAAAACACCAATCATCAGCTTCAAACTCAAGCTTTCTCCACCTAATATCAGCATATGACTTTTGACATCTCTGAGATATTCTCAGCCTTTCCCCTATAAGTTGAACTTTCTCCATAGCCTCATGGACTGAATCTATTCCTATCAACGTAGCTTCGCCTACCTCAAACTAACTAATAGGTGATCTACATATTCGCCCATAAAAATCCTCAAACGGAGCCATCTGAATATTAGAGTGATAACTGTTATTGTAAGAAAACTTGATATGAGGTAAATAATCATCCCAACTACCTTTAAAATCAATCACATGTGCTATCAACATATCCTCAAGAGTTTGAATGGTCTGTTCAGCCTGACCATCCATTTGCGGGAGAAAACCTATTCTAAGCTTGACCTGAGTACCAAGTCCCTTCTGAAATGATCTCTAAAACTGTGAGGTTAACTGAGTACCTCTATCTGATATGATGGACAAAGGAACTCCATGCAACCGAACTAACTCCCAAATATACAATTTAGCATAATCCTCCACTAAGTCGGTAGTTTTGACCGGTAAGAAATGAGCTTCTTAGTCCATCTATCTACAATCACCTAAATAGAGTCATACTACTGACAAGTACAAGGAAACCCTGTAATGAAGTCCATATTGATATCTTCCCATTTCCAAGTAGGGGTACTGATTTCTTGTAGCACACCTCCTTGTCTTTGATGCTCCACTTTCACTTGTTGACAATTCGGACACTTAGCTACAAACTCTGATATGTCCTTCTTTATGCTATTCCACCAATAGACTTCCCATAGGTCATGGTACATCTTGGTGGAACCTATATGTATAGAATATCGAGAACCATGAGCCTCATGCAACATCTGCTCCCTCAAATCATCAATGCTCGATACACACAACGACCCTAATATCGAAGTACTCCATCTCCCCCTTAGGAGAAGACCTCTACCTTCTAATTTTGAACCGCTTCCTTCAACTTTACCAAGATAGGATCCTCATCTTGTATAGCCTTGGCCTCAGTCACCAAAGAGGACTTGGAACCATTCTGAACAATGACACCACCATCCGTCGAATCAACAAGGTGAACTCCTAATCGTGCAAGCCGATGCACATCCTTCACCAACTCTTTTCTTCCATATTCCACATGAGAAATACTCTTCATGGATAGCCTACTAATATCATCCTCCATTACATTGGCCTCACCCAGATTTTCACGACCCGAACAGAGGCCTGAATCATAGACACGGGATAAGGGACCCCGAGAGACCCTAAGTCGACCCATGGCATAAGAATTCAACTAACTCATTCCATAAACATGAAGAAACATAATTATAAATCAGTAGAAGTCAAACTTAATATAACAATAGAATAAATATCTGAAGCTGAATACACATCTAAGTATGATAAGCCTCTAATCTGGATGAGCTAATGGGACAACACCCCAAACTAGCTCAACAATACTGAAACTGAAAGTACATTTAAACAACTGAAGATGTAGTCCTTGAAAGATGAGGACTCACCAAATAAGCAGGTGCTAACTCTGATCAGTGACTACGAACGAGGTTGAACCTGAGCACCGGATCCTGCATCATAAAATGATGCAACATAAAAAGTATGCGGTCAGTACGTGGAATGTACCAAGTATACAAAGTAAACTGCTCTAACAAAGTAAATCATTTAAATAATTTTATAATATATCATAAACTTTTAAGTGATAGTAGAAGGCTACATGCATTCATTCTGAAATCGTACTCTTATCACAACATGACCATACATAGTTTTAGAACATCATTATTGACTTAAATGACTCAAAGCTGAACATAACATTTATATCAAAAGCTAAACATTGAGTCAAACCTTAATTTGTGAACAGGAATGCATAAGTAATCATCAAGAGTAATAAATATGCAATTCTGAATGATATAGACAGTGGGAGGCTCATCACTTAATCAACATACCACGATAGAGCTTACGTGGTCCCAATTATCACACTCAAGTGGGTAGAACTGGTCCATAACCTTGCCAGGGCGATGGACGATACCATGATATCGATATCAAGCTGAAGGCCCAATTGGGCCGAGGAATGTTGAGCTAGTTGGGGCATAGGGTAATCGACCCTTAACCCGCTCAATCCTTTCAGTTTCAGCTCAACTAGTTTTAGGGCATAGGGTAATTGACCCTTAACTCGCTCGGTTCTAGACTCTTCTCCCAAAAATATGCAATTGTATATAACGAAGCTCAACTTCATCTACTGACGAAGCTCAACATGAAATCATGAATGACTCAACATTGTATGAAACGAATCTCAACATTGTCTATTGACAAAGCTCATTAATGAAATCATGCATAGACTTGACATCATGATAAAATGAAGCTCAACATTGTCCTTCGACAAAGCTCAATAATTCCATACATCTCAATTATTAATTCATGCATATGAGAAGCTTTATTTTGAAACATATCACAAGCTCAATCATAGGTGGGAGCATCTACTCTAAATCATATGGTAAGTTACGTATAGGAATATTTATTCAACATACCACAAGCTAGAATTTATAATAAAAGTTAGGAAATTATACTTCAAACAATGTGGTAAGCTTATGTCGGGAAAATCATAACTTTAAATCGACATATGGGCATCATCCAAGGCTCTTCCATACTTGGATCTCAATCAATTCACTTTAAAAACAACTATATATCATGGGTAGATCTAGCAACATGCTTTTCATCATCAACTTCATCATCATCACACATATACCAAAAAAATCTCTTCCTTTATGAACTCTTCACCCATGGGCGTTTTAGATTCAAATTTTGGAAAAATAATTTTTATAAGGGAAAACATATTAGAATCCGCCCAAGCTTCATGAATCATCAATATCAACTCAATTTAATCATACCCATGCATAAAGATTGAAGAATCATGCAATTGAACAAAACGCCACACTTGATCATAGACAATTTCAACTCATTTTGATAGGGAATGGACATTGGTGTGGAAGAAAACACCCACTCATAGCCTTACATACCTAGAAATGGTGAATTCTAACACCCTCTAATTTCCCAGCTGAGATTCCAATTGGAAACCTTGAGATTTAACCTTGAACCTTCCCTTCAAACCTTCAAACTTGCATGCATGAGAGTAATGGCTTAGAATAGGTTTTACCCTACTTAAAACCCACTAAAACGAGCCCTAAATGATGTAGTATAGGTCTTAGGAACTTAGGAAATTCTGAGAAAGCCCTTACTATTTTGCAAAAAATAACTGCCAGGTGACCCTAACGGGTGACCTGACGATTCGTTAGGACGGGCAACGACTCGTCGAGTCGCCCATCAAGTGCACTGGCTAACTGATCTTAGGGGGCTCGTAACGGGAGACATAATGACTCGTTCCTCGAGACCACGACTCGTGGTCACCTTCCGTCATGTACACTGCCTTAACATTCATAAAAAACCATCTTGCTTGACCATGACTCACTTCACAAGTTTTTGGGACAAACCACGACTTGTGGGGTCCCATCCGTTAGATACACTAGTCATCCTCCTGAAGCAAGTCCAACTCCATCCCACGATTGACATGACAACTCATGGTGGCTGACCACGAGTCATTCCCTCGCTCGTGGGGACCTCACTAATTCACTTTCCCAGGCCTCCCCATGAGTCACCTGACGACTCGTGGGGTCTCCTCACGAGTTGTCTCACGACTCATCATGTGCCTGCAACATCAATTTTCCAACTTTCCCATTTTAACTCCCAGGTCCGATCTTTGAGCTTATGGGGTATAACACGGATGATAAAGGACACTCATGTCATAGTCCTTGAGAAGTTCTAACCACCTTCATTGTCACAAATTTAGGTCATTCTGAGTAAACACATACAGAAGGCTCTTATGGTCTGTGAACACATTTACATGCACCCCATACAAGTAGTGCCTCTAAATCTTCAATGGAAACACCGCTGCTGCCAATTCTAGGTCATGCGTCGGATAATTCTTCTCATGAGTCTTAAGCTATCTAGAGGCATACGCAATGACTTTACCATGCCACATCAACACACAATCAAGACCAACCCTAGAGGCATCACAATACACAAAAAATTCCATATGTACCCTTAGGTAGGGTCAATACTGGAGCTGAAGTGAGTCAAATCTTTAAATCTTGAAAACTCTTCTCATAGGCATCCAACCGCTGAAATTTAACTTTCTTCTTGGTCAACTCAGTCAACGGGGCTGTAATGGATGAAAATATTTCAACAAACCTCTTGTAATAACCAGCTAAACCCAAGAAACTCCTGATATCTGAGGTATTAACTGGTCTAGGCCAATTCTTTACAGCTTCTATATTTTGGGAGTCCACTTGCACAGCCTCATTTAACACCATGTGGCCTAAAATGCAACTAAGTTCAGCCAAAACTCACACTTGCTAAATTTAGCAAACAACTGGCGATCCTTGAGAGTCTGTAGCACAATCCTCAAATGAGCGGCATACTCCTCCTTGCTCTGAGAATATATGAGGGTGTCTTCTATAAGGATAATCATGAACATATCCAATATGGCTTGAACACCCTGTTCATCAAATTCATAAAAGTTGTAGGAGCATTCGTTAGTCCAAAAGACATAACTACAAACTCGTAGTGACCATACGGAGTCCTAAAGGCTGTCTTAAGAATGTCACTCTCCCTAACTCTGAGCTGATGATATCTTGATCTAAAGTCTATCTTTGAGAAGAACTTAGCACCCTGAAGTTGGTCAAATAAGTCATCAATTTTGGGGAGGGGATACTTGTTCTTGATTGGAACCTTGTTCAACTATCGGTAATCAATGCACATACGAAGAGACCCATCCTTCTTTCAAATAAAGAGAATTGGTGCACCCCATGGGGACTTGTTAGGTCTGTGAAGCCCTTATCTAAGAGATCCTTCAGCTACTCTTTCAACTTATTTAGCTCATATGGAGCCATTCTGTATTGAGGAATATATATAGGTTGCATATCGGGAAGAAGGTCAATACCAAAGTCAATCTTCCGCTCAGGAGGGACTCCTGGTAGATCATTTGGGAAAACTTTCAGATATTCACACACTATAGGAACTGACTTGAGAGTCAGGGTCTCGGACGTAGAATCCTTTAGCTGAACTAGATGGTAAATACAACCCTTGGAAATCATCTTCCTGACCTTAAGGTAGGAAATGAAGCGACCTACAGGAACAACTAAACTACCCTTCCATTCTAGGACTGACTTACTCAGAAATCGGAACTCTGCCATACGGGTTATACAATTCACTGAGGCATAACATGCACACAACTAATCCATATCAAAGATAACATCAAAATCATTCATGTCTAACTCTACTAGATCAGCTGAGGTGACTTTATGAAAGACTGTGACAGGGGAATTTCTGTATACCCATCGAGCTATAACTAAGTCACCAACTGGAGTAGAGACTGAGAAGGGTTCTGATAGGATTTTGGGATTGACTCTGAAACTAGTAGCAACATATGGAGTCACAAAAGATATGGTAGCCCCTAGATCTAACAATGTATATATATAAAGATGGAATACTTGATGTG
>JACEIK010012996.1:0-29004 GCA_018107945.1 Datura stramonium | reverse complement strand
ATTTTTAATAGAGGACGACGAATAGACATAATTCTAGTAGGAAAACATTGTAGTAGGCAATTTTACATCATTGGAAGAGAGAATTGAGTTGGTTCAACCGCGTGATCAACCTTTTCTTAAATTCATCTTGTTCTTACTACTTGTTATTCAAGATTTCGTGGTTTAATTGAAGAAATTATTTTTTCGCAATCATCTTTGTAATTATTGTTATATGTTTTCAATCAGAACACAAATCACAACCTTACAACTATGAGAGGCTAAAACCTCCATAACTAGGGTTGTGGGAACCATGGTGGATTAACTAGTTAGGGTTGCATGAAGTGAGTCTAAAACCAATACTAAATACTTATATTGTATTCTCTTCATCTTTAATGATTCTTAATGGTGTATAACGTTAGAAAGTGCCTGAATTCTTTACTTGTTTGGTCGAAGAGGTAGAGATTAGGAAAAGAGAATTACAGCGGAGCCTTGATCTGGATGATCATTGTATTAACTTGAGCTGTGGTTGCAGGATTGTTATATCTGGAACTTAGTGATAACTGTTAGTTTGCAAAACTCATGAGACTTGGTCGAGTAATTGAGGATAGTCATTCAATAGGGATTGGTCGATCGTTTGAATGAATCTAAGTTATCAGTTCTGTAAGTAAATATTGTTAAAGATCATGAGTGTATACCTAAAGCTGTTATGAACCCATTGTGAACACAAACCCTAGTTATCCTTTTTTTTTTAATTATTGATTTACAAATATAATCTTGGATCGCTGTTTATTTTTTTATTATATTACTTTTTATTAGAATTCCCCATTGTGAAGTAATTACCAAACAATTTCTCATCTACCAGCTGTAATCTAGATCTTATGTATTTCCTGTGGGACCCATCCCAACCTCTAGTTAAGCCCTTTATTAACAACGCCCGCTTCATACTTTAGTTGGAAGTGTGGTTTGAGCGTTATCATTTACCGAGTTTAAACCGAATTATAATGGCTATAGGAACTAACTTGCCGAAGTAAACTGCCTAACATACCTCGTTCGGGCCGATTACTAATTAATTGGCGAGTTTCACTATTCAATCGTTTTCAACCGCAATCGTGTTAATGGGAGAATAGGGATAGTTTTATTACTAAATTTGGCAAAGGAAACTTTATATATAAATACAGATTTATATTCATCTTAAAGGGCATGTATCGAAAACGTTGTTCGGAAAATTGAAGGAGAAATGGCTCAAAGCCGTGAGATCATAGAAATAGTTGCTAATTCACACCTTGGTTGCAGGGATGACTATTCTACAGCGAATTTTGTGAAAATAACTCCGTTGCAATGCTCCCTGAAGCCTTAAACTTTGTACCCGAAGTTAATTAAATTGGGCGGCATTTTTTATAGTGTAAACAGATGAAAATATTGATTTCCTTCATATTTCCTTTGCTGGCTGAATGTAAACTTGAAAATGAATTGAAATCATGAGAGAGGCATATATATACTTGAGGCGGTAGACAGTTCGTGGCATTGACCCTGTCGCGCCAATCATGGGCGTGCCACGGAGCCCATTATGAGGGCACGGTTCGTGCCACGCCGCCCTTTGGGCGCTCGGCTCGGCCTCCTCCCGCGCGGTCCCAACTACGTGCTCGTCCGACCTTTTCCCGGGCCCTTTCTCGCACGTATTATATTCTAAAACTCTTAACCAACGTACGAATAGGCCGTCTAAACATTAGAAACTTACGGGATAGATAGGAAGCATTAAAGTTATTATTGTTTTTCTTCTAACTATTTTCTTGCAAACATCTTGCCATGAAGTTCTTCCATCTCTTCTCCTCTTCCTCTAAAAACTCTTCGTTTCTTCATATATATATATATATATATATATATATATCCCCTTAGAAGTTTAGAGGTTGGTCATTATTCTAGTAATTCCCAAGAGGCAAGAGATTCCATCATTAGGTTTCTTTTTCTTCTTACTTTTCCAAGTCTTTACTTTGAACACATCACCTTCTTGTATTTTTGTTTGAACATGACTCACTAAATACTTTTTTTCTCGGGGTTACGTCCGGAACATGATGCTTAGTAGACAAATATTAGTTTATCAAATTGGTTGTTCTTATATTCTTGTCTTTACTATTTTGATGATTGGCCACCATTGAAATATATCTTTATTCTTGTTGAGAACTCAAAAGAAGGATCAATAAAATAGAACGATGGATATAAGGGGAGATATAAATATCTTTCCTAAGTTAAACTTAGCATTGATTTGCCACTAGGATAGAAATATACCCGAATGCCTTTCTTGGTTTTTACATGGGAGAAGTTAAATTCGTTTACATGTATAATTCTTTATCATAGAAATATAAACATAGAATTGCATGTGAATAGGTGATTATAGAATCTAAAGATCTTAATCATATAATTAACCTCATCAACCAACACTCAAATAAACTAACAAATATCAAAGAAATCTGATGCTAGACAGGATTGTTAACAATAGTCATAACTCTAGAATTCATTATGAATAGTGACGCACCCTTAACTTGCTTTCTAGTTTTATTTTGTTCTTAGCACTAGGTAAACTTTAAAACCACTCTTGAATTACTTTGAGACCTTGGATAAATTTATACTAATTGAAATAACTAAAATTTTCTAAATCACAAATCTTTGGTTTTGACATCCAGACTTAAAAAATCTATATTACTTAGAAGACCACATGCACTTGCATGTAGATTGGAGTCACCAAACATGGTACCTTAACTCAAGTTAATCGTTCTTCCTCACAAACAATACTAACACATCCTACAAATAAGCACTAGGCCTAACAAAGCCTTTATCAAGCAAGTCTTTCTAAATTTCTTTAGCTTATCGTGAGCCATTCTCAAGGAGGAATTGATATATGTTGTGTACTTGGAGTGCATATCAATAACAAAATCAATTTCCTCTAGGAATAATGAAAAGCTCATATGAAACATATCTCGAAACTTCATCAATTACCAAATAATAAACTGAAAAGTTGATGATTCTACATGTACATCCCAAACTCTAATAATGTGGATACAACTCTTAGCACCGCCCTTCCTTTCGGTAGATAGGATATGAACCTACCTTTTAGCGTCGTCATTGTCTTTTCCATTTCGAACTACTCTCATGGGAAGTGGAATCTGACAATATTTGTCCACCACTATTGGAATAAATATGACTCTAGCCAATCTATGCCCATAATAAATATCAAAATAAATATTTCTACTCCTACTAGGTCTACAAAGGTTTAGCCACTAATAATCTCCACCGTACAACCTCGATAAGTTCTTTTGGAAATAATGGATTCACCAACAAAAGTATAGACACAAAATATAGATAAGTAGCAATTTAAGCACTATAAAAAATTTTCCTGCTACCATCGGTAACATAGGACAGAAAGGGATCCCGGATCTAGCAAACCATAAACTATATGGGAGAAAATATTCAAAGTACTGCCATCATTTGGCACAACTCTCAGTCTTGTCTACTCGGTAATGTATCTGCGGTTCTCCGACCACCGCCAAAACTAGATGCTCCCATGCTGCCTCTACTCTCTCTACCGAGGTCCGAGGTCTCTGGCGCCTATAGAAAATGCCGACAAGGACGACCCTATGAAACGACCTTGGCCAACACCGGAAAGTATTGTCCGCCTTGGGCCGAAGCACAACATGGTTTTGTCCTCGGGGTACGCTAAATCTAGAAGGCGCTCACAATATTAAGTCACCCACTACTAAACAGCTCTCCTCTTTTCGATGTGGAATTTACCTAAGTGAGTAGGAGATGCTAACCCTTACACTCACCCCCCATAGGGACTCAGCATCCTCGCTGAGGTTTGCGACACCATTGTACTAGTCGAGAGTCGCTTGATACAACTCAAATGACCCCGCCCAACACTATGAAGTATTGTCCGCTCTGGGATGAAGCCTAACACGCTTTGTCCCTTGGGTACGTTTAAACCTAAAGGCTTCATAGTATTAAGTGCATTCCACTACTAAATAGCCCAGACTCCTCCCCTCTTTTTCAATGTGGAATTGCCCAAGTGAGTAGGGAGAGGCTAACCTTACACAATTGTAACACCCCAAAATTTTCTAGACCAAACTCGACCTTGCATGAAAATCAGGAAATTAGAAAATTTATCTCAGAACGACCTGCATAAATCATGGTCACTCCCTAACGGGCCATTGTCCGAGCCATTTTCAACTCGATGTATTCTCTCGGGAACCAACGAGGCATAAGACGACTCATTTGAAGAAGTAACGAGCCATCCTTACGTCTATTGCATCCCAAGTTCGCAACCTACTTGACATCTCCGAAAAATAACGAGTGGAACTAACGGCTCAGGGTTCCTACCAACAAGCTATTGCTGCCACCTCGTACCAACTACCAAGTCTAATAGTGTTGATCACAGTCGATGCAATGACCCGCTGGTTCTTACCAATGAGTCGCTGTCTTGCCCATTATCTTAGGCCTAGATTCTACCGCAACAACGAGAGGTACCAACGACCAGTTGGTTCGCCCAATGAGTCGTATCCTCCTCGTCCCATTCTAGTAAGCCTGGGGGCCTTATAGCCTAGGACCAACGATTGGTCCCAACGAGTCGTGGTATCAACCAATGACTCGTCAGTGACCCGTTGGTCCCCTGCCGAGTAGTGTTTTTTGGATTTTCTCCCAAGGTTATTTTTGTGGGCTGAAATCATTAATCGTGCTAACCTTGGTATGCAAAAATTCTGGATGAAAGCCCGGCAAGTGTACGGGTCGTGGCTAGTAATACAAGGGCTCTTTAAGAACCTAATGTCAACCTAATGTGAATGTGAATATTGGGTGAAACTTTAGGTGTTAATTTACTACAACTACAACATGTGAAGACAACAGTGTAAAATAAAGTTGTTTGTTTTGGAATATATATATTTATACGAAACTAAGCTATCTATACAATTGAGTCTTAACTAGTGAAATGAGCATGCCGAGGCTACAAAGAACATGTGAAGAAACGAACTATCGATATACGGGTTTATCTTTTCCTCCGGTTGCTAGTCGGAACTAAAGCCTATGGATTAAAACTCTCGTATTTAACCCAATCCTAAGAATCATGAACCTTCCACCTACATTTTCGTGATAAAAAAGGAATTCAAGTTCTAGCATACAAAACCGATTCCACACATGACTAATACGACTTTCGGGTATATTTCTATCCCGGGAAGGTAAATCAATTCCCAATTTTCCCAAACAAAGAACAGATCATATCCTATTAATTCACAATCCTTCAATTTCTTTGTCTTCTCAAGAAATCGATTCTTGGATTTACATTAACACCTACGATATTAATGAATAAGAACAAGCACTAAATAGAACAACCATGGAAGAAAAGAGAAAATAAACCAGCAATCAATAATTACATTTCAACACAAAAGTTCATGTAACTCAGCAAGAAAGAGAATTAGCCACTCATTCAGGATTGAACATCATTAAACGAGTGTTAATCATACAAACAATTGAAAGGAAGAAGAAAGGGATAGAGAAAACCCTAAGAATTTCGTCCGTAACCGCTCGTAACTCACGTTCTTGCTCTACCAAGTCCGAATAATTAAAAATGCCCCTAAGTGCTCTATTTATCTAGGGATAAATTTTCCCTCGAATAAGAAGTAACGTGTCACTTCTGAGTGCATCGCGAGCACGGCTTCCGTGACATCTGCAAACGCTGAAGCCCTCTCGAAATTATCCGCCAGGTAATTGCTTCCAACGTGGCACCCGCATGCACGCGGAGCATGCCTAGCTGCCACGGTGCAATCATGACCTTCGAAATGCAAAGTCTCGATAACTAATTCCAACGTGCCACGCCTCGATCGCGGACCCTCACCGGAATTTATTGGAATTTTCCATCCCAGTGTAGTGCATCCGCGATGGCAACAGGTCACGGCTCATCAAGGGAGCCCTTGTGATCCTTGCTTCACCAACCGCTCTGCTCGCTCCCCGTTCATCTTTCGATTTCTCCTAACATGTCATTTTTCTTCATCAAAAGCATGTCTTTCCTACAAAACAATGCTAATCATGTTGGTTAGTATAAAATCACATTTCCGTACAATTTACATGAGAATGTACACACATTATTAGACAAACAAGGCAAACGTTATACATTTGAGTATCGAGTTGGCATATAAATATGCCCTTTATCACCTACCCTTAATAATTTAAAATCTTGTTCGCCCGAACAATACTTATACAACTCATGAAATTGATATCCCATCATGGCTACTTAGGCTCGACAATCCGAACTACGGTTATACCGATTATGTTCAAAGCAAATCATCAAGAAAACATGCATAGTATCATTATTACAACGACACTTAATAAATCAAGACCTCCTAGCTCAAGAATCGACTCTATATCGGCAAACTCATGAATATTAGCTGACCAAGATATCCGATACCTAATTTATTCTATCATCAAACATGTGCCCTCACAACAATGAGAGATTCCTGTTTTAATCACATGAACTCTAAGGAGGTTCATGTCGGGGTATACATATACACAATTCGCTCACTCTCCAAACGAATTCACATGCATTGTGTCATGACCTATAAGCCTGCCTCTAGTGTTTTACTAATTAATATAACGGATGCGTGATGTAAGATCACGTAGGACTTAACGGGTTGTAATGTAAGCTACGGAACTAGTTTATACTCGGGCTAATCCAATAATAGTAACCAGCTTCCTTAAGCGCTTTTTCACACATCCCATCAACTTCTAGAATTATTTTCTTCCTTCCTCCTCCCCTTGAAGTTTATCTTTATATTTATCACCCTGCTCTTAACACACTGACTAACGAAGAGAAATTGAGTTAAACAACTTTCTTCCCTTCAAATCTGGCCATTCTCACCTCGACTTTTTTTCTTTCTCTCTTTTCTTTTTCATCACTTTTCTTTTCTTTTTATCACTTCACTTCTTGACACCATGGGAAAAATTATACATTTTCAGGCGCTAAGAGCTTCGGATTTGGTTTAAGGACCATGCAAAGAAGGGGTTCACTTGGTTCACACTTTTCGACAAAAGAAAACTAGAAAAGAAAAATTTATCAAGGCTAACTATCAACGGGCTGACTAGGTTTAATCTTTCAAGGTAGATATGAAAAGGAAAACAAGAAAACTCTTTGGTTGACAAAGAAACGCCACATCCTTCCTACAATTACACTTCCTTCATTTCGTTTCGTACACACGACAGGCAAGTTCTAGGCAGTCGACAATAGCATGGAATAAACACCTCACTATACACTCGATGCACATGCTCAACTAAGATGACTTCAGCTGCATTCTTTAATCGCCTAATCACAAGAATTCAAAATTAGCCTTTAATCACACCGAATCGAATTCCTACGGCACATAAGTGTCTTACATATGTACAAAAATTTGCATGCTTTCTACGAATCATCTTTGCTATATAATTATTATGTACAATATGCAACAAAGATGTCGGAGCCATAGAGCAGCAACATGCATGGGATACAATTCCACAAACCAATTCAAAATAAGAAATTTCAAAAATAAAGAAATAAAATATAACTACTCCTATCGACTACCTTTCCTTTAAGACGGTCGTCATCCATCCATCATAGAGAAGGGTCACTATTTACGACTTCGGTTCAATGCTCTTCTCGGCAAAAGAACGAAAACAAACTCCGAGAAACCCAAAAGAAAATAGTTACGAAAATTTTAAAAAAATGTCGATGATTTCGACAAAACTATTTACATACCCTAACAATATTCCACAGCACACAACAACACTTTCACACAACAATATTTACATCAATGAACATACACATAAAAATTAGTCAATTAAAACAAAACACGACAACAAAGCAAGGAACATGATGATATACACAAGAAGGCAAATTACACCTAACTACCTCACCCTAATACCTTAAAATCGAACACCGGCCCCCAAAGCTGTTCATACAATTACAAATGTAAAGGTGGTTCGTGAAATCCCCCCGATCGCCAAAGTATTCCACTTCCTCATCCGGCAAGCCGGTTGCCTTCATCTCCCATATTCGGAAGTCTCCACTGTCTCCTCCCTCCGACTAACGCCGGAATCCCCGCGATGTCTCCTCGTCCGTGGGGACATCATCATCTATAGGCTCCACAAAAGCCGGGGCCTACCCAACATAGCGCCCGGCATTCTCGCCTAATGGGTAATCTAAGTCGAGCCGCCATAGCTCGCCCTCCGTTGCCGGTCTCCCGCCTATGCGTAGCCGGAGCATTCGCATCCCGAACACGCGGGACATATTGATCATCCCGAGCATGTCGCTGCCAATGTTGAGAATAGGCTCATGAGTGGTGTCAAGTTTGGTTTTTGTAAATATCATGGCACACCGCTCCACTGCGGATGTAATCTAGGGCCTCCTCTCACTCAACGCCTCAGAACGCCGCGCAGCCCGCCGACCCATACTCAAAGCCTCTTGATGCAATCGGGCTCCTCTTCATGGGTATGATCACCGCCCCAACATGATTCCAGCTCTTTCATCGTATGCATACCAGCATACACGATCCTGTCACATCTGGCTATGTGCACCTGACCAAACAGAGCAATGATCTTTGCCATACTCGGCTTTCCTGCTCACCCGTGCATGTGGCAAACGTCTCGATGGTAGCTCCTCTCTCTCAGGCTCGGCCTCCAACGTGCCGTAGACCGAGCCCACATACTCGTGGCGTTCGATATCCGCATAAGGTGGAGTGATGTTCACTGTCTGAGTACGTGGGCGGCTCAGATTTTGCGCCCTAAGATGGCATTGAGGTGGCGAGGCTCCAATGTGACGATTTGGCCCTTTATCTTGATGGTGTGACTCTCAATGTTGGGTTCCAGAATTCCCGGATTAAGTGCAGGTTGCTCTCCTTGGGCTCGTTGAAATGAAATGTAGCCCAAAGAAATACAATCCTTGCACTATCCGGGAACTTCAGGCTAATGGTTCCCTGCAATATGTTCTCTAGGGAAGTATTTGTTCTCTTTATGTTTGGTGTACCACTTTTTCCCTTCTTCCGCCACCCACCGTAATTCCATATTAGCGCGCGGCCGCGTGAACCGCGCGTGCCGCTGACCGCCAAGCCCGCCTCACCTTCTTCCGGCGTCTGATGTTGATGCGCCTTTCCTTTGTCTCTGCCGCTAGACATTGTCTCTGTTAAAGAAAATGCATGCAGAATGTTAGTCGAATTAAACTTAGCTTTTGACTAAGGTTGGGTTTTGGCTCGGCCACCCACACTTAGTCTTTAGCTCACATTATGCATATCGGCAAGAACACCTTTATTCCTAATTTACAAGAAGATACAAAAATCTAAAATACTAACAAAAGTAAAAAAACATAAACAAAATCGCCGTGCCTTCTAAAATTCGACAAGATAACCTCAATGTACTACTCGTACTTTGTACAAATTTTTAATTTCAACATACTATCGAGGTCATTTCATTACATGGCACTCAGCTAGAAGAAAACAAGAAAAATAAGAATATTCCACAAACTCAAACCAAGCAACTCCCCAATTTTCATGTAATTCAATGATTCTGAATTTCACCAATTTGCACCCCGATAATTGCATCATTTCTTAGGCATACACGATAAGCATAACACAATTCAATTCACCCAACATGCACAACCCACAATTTTTCAATAATTCCTCTTCTCAATTCAATTTTTCAACTTCACAATCCAACCCTAACTACAATTTAGCACAAAATTCATTTAAGCACGCAATTAACGAAGTTCATATGATCAAGCAACGATACTACGAACACAATTAACAACAACCCAAAATGTATTCGCTCACTTTATATCAAGGGCATGGATTCATCCTCAGTTCATGCTAGAAATCGAAATTTTAGCTAAAAATTGGAAGTTGAGTTCAAGAACATACCTTGATTCGATTAAGACGAAGGAAAAGTTGAGAAATTGTACGCCTTATGCCGTGACACGTTGAGGGGTAGGGGATTTTGGGGTATTGTCGCGGAGGGTAAAGAAACATAGGAGAAATGAGGGGTTTTGGGGTTTAAAAAGGGAACAAGGCGGGTCACCCGGTGACTCCGGTGTGACCCGACGGGATTAACACGTCAACGTGTCACGGAGGGTAATGCAGAGTATGCCTGTGACACGGAGCTATCAGGCATTCTGGAATTTTTAAAATTCCGTGTTTTTGCTCTTCAACGTGTCACTGAGGGTAACGCGAGGCCTCTCCTCCGTGACACGGAGCCATCGCGCAGGCTCACCATTTTGCATTTTACCTTCGTTTTTCTCCTTGCATTCCTTGCATTTTTTCTCCGTTCAACCTGTAAACATCTTACCACACGAAATCGATTAGAATTCCAAAGTTTGAGAAATAACAATATTTTTATTTTTCTATTTACACTCCTATACTACAAAAATAATTACATAAAAATAAAAAATCTTTTCTTCTTCTTTTTTTTTCTTCTTTCATATGTACAGTTTACAATTACATTTCACGCAAGGCTGCCTCCCCGCGGTAACAAGCCGAGCTTACCTGCTCGCCGACGCCATTTGAGCTCATTCCGCCCCTAGGGTGACGGACGTTTTCCTCATGATCATCATCCTCACCCCAATAATGCTTACACCTCTGCCCATTTACCAAGAACGTGGCACTTCGATCTTCTTGCTACACCCCTACGTTCCGTGCGGGGTCATCCTCACTACCTCAACGACTCTACCTCATTTGGAGCGTAGCTTCCTGAAACAGCCTTCAACCTCGAGTTGAAGAGTAGCACTTTTGCCCCGGTTCGAAGACACGGTGTACCACATGCTTATCATGCCATCTTTTTGTTTGTTCTTTGTAATATTTGGCACTTTCATAAGCATGCCAACGAAACTCGTCGAGTTCGCCGAGTTGCATTAGTCTCTTCTACCGCTAGGTCCGGTCCATATTCACTTCTCACAGCCCAGAAAGCTCGATGTTCTAGTTCTGCCGGCAGATGACAGGCTTTCCTGCAGATCAACCGATATGGAGAGGTCCCACTTGGTGTCTTGTAGGCGGCACTCTGCATGCCCACAATGCATCATCTAGTTTACTAGGACCAATCATTACGTTGGGCATTTACCGTCTTAAAGAATTCGCGACTCTTTTGTTTGACACCTACTTGCCCACTAGTTTGGGGATGATAAGTCGCTACTTTGTGACGCACCCCCATATTTAGCCGCATCTTCAAGCTTGCATTGACAAAGTGGGCTCTCCATCACCGAGTAATGGTTTCTGTGGAGTCCCGAACCTTGTGAAGATGTGTTTCTTCACAAACTTTGTTACTACCTTGTTGTCAGGTCAGCAAGCTATCGCCTCCACCCACTTTGGATACATAATCCATAGCTACTAAGATGTAACGATTACCAAACAACGGTGGAATGGGCCCATGAAGTCGATACTCCTATACATCAAAAGCTCCACTTCGAGTACATTTCGTCAAGCGGCATCTCTTGTCTCCTACCAATTGTACCTGTCCTTTGACATCTATCGCACGCTTACATATGCCAGAGTCCTCGAATGCTGTAGGCCAAAAGAAACTCCGACCGTAGTACCTTGTGTGCCGTTCTTTCGCTCCGTGGTGCCTTCCATATAGTGAGGAGTGACAACTCCTCAAGACCTCTCAATTTGGCTTTCCGGGATACACCTTCTCATCACCCGATCCGACCCTGTTTAAACAAATATGGCTCGCCCCAAATGAAATATCGACAATCATGCCGCAATTTTTTTTCTTTTACGGTCCGTAGCCTCGGTGGGTAGACTCCACTCACCAATAAGTTCACTATGTCTCGCATACCATGGGACTCGGCTTCTCCAATTGCCAAGAGTTGCTCATCAGGGAACTCCTCTGATGTTGTCACTTTCCTCACGTGCGACCGTTCTCCAAATAAAGGGAGAGGTGATCCGCCACTTGATTTTCGCTCCCTTTCTATCTCTTATTTCTAAGTCAACTTCTTGCAAGAACAAGATTCCACTGATCAATCTCGGCTTTGCATCCTTTTTGTTAACAGATATCAATTGCTGCATGATCGGTATATACCACTACTCTAGAACCAACCAAATATGATCTGAATTTATCAAAGCAAACACCAATGCCGCATCTCCTTCGTGACTGTAGCAATTACTTTGAGCCGTGTTCAATGTTTTGCTTGCATAGTGAATAAGAGTAAGATTTTATTCTTCCCATTTCCCAAAACCGCTCCTACGCTACATCGCCGTATCACATTAGTTCAAAAGGTTGTTCCTGACCGGAGAAATAAGGATGGGTGCTTTAACCAATCTCTTCTTCAACTCTCGAATGCTTCACTCTCATCATCAAAATCAAACTTCACCTCCTTTTCTAATAATTTGCATAACGGTTCAGAAATCTTGGAGAAGCTGTTGATGAACAATCTGTAGAACCCTGCATGCCCGAGAAAACCGCAATACCTTTCACCGACACCGGTGGTGGTAATTTCTCAATCACCTCAATCTTAGCTCGGACAACTTCTAGCCCCTTGCAAGACACTCGTGGCCAAGGACAACACCCTCCTTGACTAAGAAGTGGCATTTCTCCCAGTTGAGTACAAGGTTGATTCTTCACAGCGAGCCAACACCAAGGTTTCGCAAACAAGTAGCAAATGAATTACCAAAATAGAAAAATCATCCATAAATACTGACGAAATCCTCCACTCATGTCGTGAAAGACTGCTATCATGCATCTCTCGGGAATGGCTTGTGCATTGCACAACCCGAATGGCATCCGCTTCAAATGCATATGTCCCATAAGGACATGTGAAAGTAGTCTTCTCCTGGCCTTCGGGTGCTTTGGCTATTTGGTTATACCAGAGTACCCATCAAGGAAGCACAATATTCTTGCCCAAACAATCTGCCTAATATTTGGTCAATAAACGGATAGATAATGATCTTTCCGTGTGGCTTCATTTAACTGTATCCATGCAAATCCGCCAACCTCGTGACGGTTCGCAGGGTGGGAATCATCTCGTTTTTCTCATTGGTTACCACTGTCATTCCTCCTTTTGGGACACATTGAACGGGCCGACCCATTCCGCCGTCTGGAACGGGATAGACCCACCCCCTCGCACGCCATTTAATTATTTCCTTCCTAACCACATCCTTCATTGCCGGATTTAACCTTCGGGCCGTGGCCGAACAGCTTGGCTTGCTCCCGTCTCTCGTGGAAAATTCCGGTGTGTGCAAAAGGCTGGATTGATACCCCGAATATCGGACATTTGCCAACCCATTGCTTTCTTCCTTTTTCGAGAACTGCGATCGCCTTCTTCCCGTGCTTCTGCTAATTTGATGAAATGATGACCGACAGAAAGCTCTCCTTCCCCAAAAGACATATTTTAGATGAGGTAATTCCTTTTAATTCCAGATTTGGTGCTTTTTCAATAGATGGTTTCGGCAACGGCTCTAAAGATCTCAAATAACGGCTGAAATTCTTGCTTCTCTAGGATAGCTTGGTAGATCATTCAAATTTTTGTACATCACTTCATAAGATCTCTGCCTCCGTAACGGATGACCCGTGCTCTCTCCACAGATCCGGCACCCACCATCTGATCAATCCCTGCCTGATCAAGTACACTGATTGTCGAAAGTTCCTCATTTATTACCGGGAAGCTTCTATAAGGCTTTATCCATCAAATACCTCTTCCTGACCATTTGCTCGCATTGTTAACCGCCTCTGCAGAGCTGCAAAGACTCTCATTTAATGCTTTCCTCATACAGAAAGGTCGTCCCAAAATAAATGGGCTTCCGAGTCTGGCTCAAAGTCCGCACAACAAAAACTACCGGGAAGATTAGGGAGCCGACTTGCACTCAGCACGTCCTCCACAATACCGTTTGGTCTTGCTATGAACGATCCGCAAGTTGCAAAATGCACCGTTCTAGGTCTAGGACTTCCTAGACCTAACTGAATACCAAGTTGGCATCAAGTTAATGCTCGCTCCCAAATCACATAAACCGTGAGCTCGGATACTTTGCCCGATTGTCAATTGAATTCGTGAAGCTCCCAGATCTTTGAGCTGTGGGCAAATCGGTTTTATCCGGAAGTGCACTCTTCCGTAAGTGCCACCGTGGCACATTCTCCAGAGCTCGCTTGTTGGCCACGATGTCCTTAATATACTTTGCATACTTAAGTACTCCTGCAAAACATCGAGGTAAGTTAATGTACTGCTTGAGCACCTCCATGAATTTCTTTAAGCACGCCTCTCAGGTTTCTTAATCGTTGAGGGAACGGGGGTAGAGGTCTGCCTCGGTTCCAGCATTCTTTGTGTTTCCCCTCTCATCATTCTCGCTCCTCTCAGCTTCTGCTGCCCCTGACTGTTGAGGTGGTATTTCGGGTTCCACTCAACCGCAAGCCACTCGGGTCACCGCATTTACTCCGCTTGGGGGTTGGGATCCGTGTCACCGGGGAGTCCTCCTCTAGGCCTCGGTGTTCTCGGGGCTCCAAGAAATTGCCCAAATTGATACCCAAAGGCCTTGGTAGCTAGCTGTATATTTTTAACCTCGGCTTCCACTCTGATATGGTCGCCCGGCAATTGAGCTTGGCTAGCTATCGCCGCTTGAACATCTCCTCAACGCTGGGTGATGGTGGTGGAGGAGGGGCATTGTTAGTTTTGTATGTGCTCCGATAGTTCTCGTGGCCTTGATTCCGCTGCATCTCGACTCGCCAACTCGCCCATGGTTGTTGCTACCTCAAGAAAAATTGTGTGATTTCTCCAATTTGGAATTGTAGCTATTCCCATACTATTGGTGATTGCTTCTTTGTGCATTCCCGACAAAGTTCACCGAGTCCTGGATTTGCCCACAACACTCACTCGAGTGTTCATTGCCCGCACACTTACACCAAATCTCGCCACACGTATTAATCGGGGCTTGAGACTGCTTCAAGTCTATGTTGCCGAAGTGGGTGTTCAATTGATTCTCCAAAGCAGCTATCTGCAGGCCGATAGTCAGAAACTCCATCCACTTCCAAGACTACCTGCTTTCCTTGCTCCTCCCTTGAAGAGTCCACACCACCCTGATTTTCCCCTCGCTAAATACGACAAAGTATAGCGCTCTTCATAAGCCTTTTCTAAAGCTTGTCCCCCACTGTCGAATCCAAATAAAAATTTTTGTGTGGGGTTCCAAACCTCTATAAAAGTGTGCACTAACACATCATTCGACCGATGGTGATGAGGACACCCTCAACAATAATTTAAATCTTCCCAAGCTTGATACAGATCCTCTCCTTCCTTTGTTTAAAACTTAGAATTTGACTTGCCGTGGCTGCTTTTACCGGAGGGAAAGAATCTGATCAAGAACTTCTTTGCAAGATCATCCCATGAGGTGATAGAGTTTGGTGGCTCAGCTTCAGCCACCTCTTAGCATCTCACAAAAGTGAAAATGGGAAAAGTGTGTTTCTGACATAATCTCGTTGACACTCCAGCTGGGATGTAGTGTCACTTATCTCCAGCAAAATTTTCATGTTGTTGTGGGTCCTCGTGAGGGAGACCTTGTAAATCGCCCGCTTGTGTGCAAGCAATTGTACCATATTTTGTTTCAGCTCGAACCTCCTCCTGGCTCAGGCTTGTGAATGCGATGTATCATTGCTAGCATGTGGGATTGCGGCGATTACAACTGGCTCGAAGCAGCACTCGGCACTAATATCGCCCGCACTATTGGTGGATTCCCCCGTGGTTGCTCCATGATAGTTTGTCTAAGCAATCGCAACTTTCTAGAGCTTTCCGTTGACGATGAAATCAAGTTCCGGCTCGAAGGATGGATCCACCAAACTCTTGTCTCGCGTGTTCAACAAAAATCGTTTTCGCAAAATACGTGCTAAGACCAAGTTGTCAACACTAAAATATTGAAATAGCAAACTAACACTTAAAATAAAAGTAAAAATGAAAATTTCACCAATTGCCTATTCCCGCAACGCGCCAAAACTTGATGAGCGTCCGCAAGTGTACGGGCAAAATAAGTAATACAGTGGCTCTTTTTAAGAACCGGAATGTCGAACCCACAGGAATAGGGAATACGGGGTGAAACCTTTAGGTGTTAATTTCATTACAACTACAAATGTTGAAGACAACAAAGGTAAAGAAAGTTGTTTGTTTTCAGAATATATATATTTATAATAAACTAAGCTATCTATACAATTGAGTCTTAACTACGGATGAGAGCATGCTGAGGCTACAAAGAACATGTGAAGAAACGAACTATCGATATACGTGGTTATCTTTTCCTCCGTTGCTAGTCGGAACTAAAGCCTATGGATTAAAACTCTCGTATTTAACCCAACTTAAGAATCATGAACCTTCCACCTACATTTTCGTGATAAAAAGGAATTCAAGTTCCAGCTATACAAAACAGATTCCACACATGACTAATACGACTTTCGGGTATATTTCTATCCCAAGGTAAATCAATTTCCAATTTTCCCAAACAAAGAACAGATCATATCCTATTAATTCACAACTTTCCCCAATTTTTGCCCTCCTGGTGAAACTGACTTTTGGATTTACATTAATACCCGCCGTATATTAATGTAGTAAGAACAAGAATTAAATAGAACAACCATGGAAGAAAAGAGAAAATTAAACTAGACAATTAATAATTACATTTCAACACAAAAGTTCATAACCTCAACAAGAAAGAGAATTAGCCACTCATTTGTGGATTGAACATCGTTAAATGAGTGTTAATCATACAAATAATTGAAAGGAAGAAGAAAGGGATAGAGAAACCCTATGAATTTCGTCTCAGAACTGCTCAGAACTCCACGTTCTGCTCTACCAAGTCGTAATAATTAAAATGCCCTGAAGTGTTCTATTTATCTAGGGATAAATTTTCCTAATGGTTGAGCAACGTGTCACGGGGTGCATCGCGGAGCACCGCCCGTGACACGGTGCAAATGCGGAAGCCCTCTGGAACTTGTCTGCCCAGGTAATTGCTTCTAACGTGGCACGGCATGCATCGCGATACAGCCAGCGTGCTACGGTGTACCGCTGACTTCTCGAAATGCAAAGTTCGGATAATTAACCTAACGTGGCAGACGCCTGGGATCGCGGACCCTCACTTGAATTTATTGGAATTTTCCATCCCAGGCAGAGTGCATCCGCGATGGCAGAAGTGTCACGGTTCCATCGCGGAGCCCTTGTAATACAAAGGGCTCTTTTTAAGAACCGGAATGTCGAACCTAATGTGAATAGGAATACGGGTTGAAACCTTTAGGTGTTAATTTACTATAACTACAATAAAGGAAGACAACAAAGTGTAAAGAAAAGTTGTTTGTTTTGGAATATATATATTTATACGAAACTAAGCTATCTATACAATTGAGTCTTAACTATGAATGAGAGCATGCTGAGGCTACAAAGAACATGTGAAGAAACGAACTATCGATATACGTGGTTTATCTTTTCCTCCGGTTGCTAGTCGGAACTAATGCCTATGGATTAAAACCTCGTATTTAACCCAACTTAAGAATCATGAACCTTCCACCTACATTTTCGTGATAAAAAGGAATTCAAGCTCTAGCTATACAAAACCGATTCACACATGACCACATGACTTTCGGTATATTTCTACTCCGAAGGTAAATCAATTCCCAATTTTCCCAAACAAAGAACAGATCATATCCTATTAATTCACAACTTTCCAATTTCTTGCTGCCCTCTCGGGTGAAACTGACTTTTTGGATTTACATTAACATTAATAGATATTAATGTAGTAAGAACAAGAATTAAATAGAACAAACCATGGAAGAAAAAGAAAATAAACCAGCAATCAATAATTACATTTCAACACAAAAATTCAATAACCTCGCCAAGAAAGAGAATTAGCCACTATTCAGGATTGGAACATCGTTAAATGAGTGTTAATCATACAAACAATTGAAAGGAAGAAGAAAGGGATAGAGAAAAACCCTAAGAATTTGGTCCCGAACTGCCTCGTAACCCAATGCTTCTGCTCCACCAAGTCGAATAATTAAAAATGCCCCTAAGTGCTCTATTTATATTAGGGATAAATTTTTCCGTACAATAGCAACGTGTCACGGAGTGCATCGTGGAGCACTGCCCCGTGCACGGTGCAAACGCGGAAGCCCGAAATTGTCACTGTAATTGCTTCAACGTGGCACGGCATGCACGTGTAGCACAGCCAGGCCACCTGCAATCGCGACCCTCTCTGGAAATGCAAACTGGATAATTAATCCCAACACGTGGCACGCCTGATCGCGGACCCTACTGGAATTTATTGGAATTTTCCATCCCAGCAGAGTGCATCCGCGACTAAATGTCATCATTCTCCATCGCGAGCCCTTGTGTTCCTTGCTTCACCAACCGCTTCCTGCTCGCCCGAATGCATCTTCGATTTCTCCTAACATGTCATTTTTCTTCATCAAAAGCATGTCTTCCTACAAACAACGCTAATCATGTTGGTTAGTATAAAATCACACTTCCGTACAATTACATGAGAATGTACACATATTATTAGACAAACAAGGCAAACGTTATACATTTGAGTATCGAGTTTGGCATATAAATATGCCCCTTATCAGAAGTTACATGAATGTAATGCCTGGCAACTTCCTCTAGACCTAGTTCCAGCTTTTAATTCCTAAACTACGTCGTTTTGGATTATATTAAGGGATTTAGAGGGGTTAATCGACGTTATACTTCATTCCTCTCATTCTCTAAAAATCGAAAGTAGAATCTCAATCAGAAGCATGAGCAGGCAAGGGTTTTCGTTTTCTTCTAAAAAATTTTTCAAGATTTTCAGAATCCTTCACTGCATATGCAGAATTTAGCAAGGGATTGTCCTTCTCTGTGCCTCAAAATCCATCTAAATTTTCTTATCTCTGCTCTAAGCCCTGAATTTTTTGAATGTGAATAAATTAGAAGTCGATTCAAATATATTATGTGGAATATTGTTCATGTTAATTGTTTTTATATTTCCATTACCTAGCTATCATGTCGATACTTGTTCTTGTAAAGATGGTTTCAAATTCTAGCTTTTGAATGCAGTAAATTAGAGTCTTACATATCTCGATTAGTTATTCATGTTGCTTGATTCTACAAAGGTTGGGATTCCCATATCGCTAATATCACCCGAAACCTCGCTAGTCAGCTGCTAGTCCGGGCCATTTAGAATATTAACATTTCTCAATATTTTCAAAAATGCCGCCTAATAGTTTGAGCGCTACACTTATGACGGGGAGGCTACGAGACGTTATCAGAAATACTCCTTGTTCATACTCCTTATTGCGTTGGAAGTTCACCTCTAAAATGTCCTTCTAGCTCGTGCTCTATTTTGTTTCAAGAAACTATGCTCCAAGACGAGGAAATGGAAGAAGGGCCGATAATGCGAACGGACTCGCCCCACTAGCTCCAATAGACCCTCAGATGACCAACTATCGTTAGCAAAATTTCCGAGTAAAGCACCATTCGTTGGCCTGCATGCTGACATACCAAGTGAACCAACAGGTGGTTCTAGTAAACACAAAACGGGTCTCGCAATAACTGCTAGGGTTCGGGACTTCACCCAAATTCAACCTTCCCCTTTCATGGATCCAAGTTGAGAGAGGAACCACAGAGCTTGTAGATGAGCTATGAAAAGAAGTGAAGGCTTTATGCAAAGGGGAGATGGTGTACTTCATTACGAGGGCAGATTATGTGTACGTAATGTAGGTGACTTGAGACAACATATACCGCGTATCACGCCTAAATAATATTTCATTCACCTGTCAGGTTCCACTAAAATGTACCATGATCTATGGGATATTTACTAGTGGAATGACATGAAAAGAGATATTGCAGAATTTATGGCTAAGTGCCCGAACTACCAGCAGGTCAAGGTGGAACATCAGAGACCTGGGGGTATGACTCAGGATATTAGCATACCCACCTGGAAGTGGGAAGAAGTAAATATGGACTTTATTACAGGTCTACCTCGTACTCACCGGCAGCATGACTCAATTTGGGTGATAGTGGATCGGATGACCAAGTCAGCATACTTCCTCCCAATTAAAACTACCGACTCAGCAAAGGATTATGCTTGGCTATATATCCAGGAGTTAGTCAGACTACATGGGGTGCCCTTGTCCATTATTTCATATAGAGGTACTTAGTTCACCTCACATTTCTGAAAGTCATTTTTTAAAGGACTCGGTACCCAGGTCAAGCTCAACACAACTTTTCACCCTCAGGCCGATGGAAAAGCGGAGTGAACTATTTAGACCTTAGAAGATATGCTAAGAGTTTGTGTCATTGACTTCAAAGGCAGTTGGGATGATCACCTACCTCTCATTGAGTTTGCATACAACAACAACTACCATTTTAGTATTCAGATGGCCCCGTTTGAGGCATTATATGATAGGAGGTGTAGGTATCCTATAGGGTGGTTTGAAGTTGGTGAAGCTACCTTGATAGGGCCAGACTCAATCCATTAAGCTATGCATAAGGTTCAACTTATTAGGGAAAGGTTGAAAAAAGCTCAAAGCCGACGGAAATCTTATGCTGATGTAAGGAGAAGAGAGTTAGAATTCGCTATAGATGATTGGGTTTACCTGAAAATTTCACTCATGAAGGGGGTGATGAGATTTGGAAAGAAAAGAAAACTTAGTCCGAGATATGTGGAACCCTACAGGATTTTGAGGCGAATTGGCAATGTGGCATATGAGTTAGAATTACCTCTAGAGTTAGCATATGTGCACCCAGTCTTCCATGTGTTATGGGAGTGAAGGATAGTCTCTCTTATGAAGAGGTCCCAGTTCAGATCTTTATTCAATTAATCAGTGTAATGATAGGCCATGGATTAACTTGGGTCACTTGTGGCACCAAGTACCGTGTCTCGTCCAGGGTATAGACCCAGGTCGTGACACCCTACTACTGGCCTCTGTTGACCCATACTATTCGGATCCGTACTCAGGTAGTTTCTTATTATGTAACCTTCCTATCCCCAAACATAACAAGTTGGGGGACCATATCTATATTTCTCAAGGTGCTTCCTGCCGCAAATAACACAATGTGGCATAACTGGTCTAATATGATTTTAACTCCTCTACTGTTAGGACTATGATGCTTATGAACTCTTGCATGGACTTGACTGTCCCTGGTGATCATACTTGTTACCTAGAACTTTTGTAGTGGAGGCCTAGGTGGCCTACTTAAATATTAGGGTTTTGGACCTCCCTATAACATCTCCTGGAAGCCATTGGGTCTAACCCTCTTTTGTTGTTCTCTCTCGATAACATAATGTCAATATTTACGCCCATTCATATACTGGGAAAAGGCTAGAGATGAGAAATGTTCTGTCATTCTATAGTGAGGCTGAAGTACAAGACTCGACAAACTTTGGTTGGCTCAAAGTAAGAATCTCACGAATTCCCAAACTTCCGAACCTTTCAGGAGGTCTAGCATTATCTAGTGTACCTGTCTATTGATGAGTTCATACTAAGCATGCAAGGATATCCACAACATTCCTGAAATCCTGACCAAATGAAATACAAGGGACTGGAGGTGATACTGAAAGTTCTGTAGGCCTCTAAGACTCCTGATGTGGAGGAGGAACTAGAGGGGATTGAGAAGATGCCTCCATTTCGGCCTCAGGCTGGGCCGTCTCAATAAGTCGTATCCTACTAGTACTCTCACCTGCAGTTATATCTAGCCCTAGGCTAGTAGAGCTATACCTCATAACAAATATATCTATATTCAGACAACAATAAAGAGCTTTAGAAGTCAACCCTATAAGACTCAACTCTAAAACACGATTTGAATAGAAAAAGGTTAACCATACTATCATACGCTATAGATCCCAACTTATAAAATGTGGTGCACAACACATTTATAAACAAGACTCTAATAGACATGACTTGTGAACTCCCTAGGATACAATATTGCTCTAATATCAAGTTTTTCATGCCCCTCCTAGGGAGACGTAATCAACACCTGATGCCAAATTTCCCCTGAGCCAAACTAGCTGGACATATACGCTTCAGACATACACTAGCAACACAAAAATCACATAATCAAAAAAGTATATCTCAACTTAAAGAAGTGTTGGCCGAAAAGGCCACAATACAACAACTTACGCATAAATTCAACTGGTCGAACAGTTCACAATATATCAATATAATCATATTCGGTCTGATGAGACCACCATGCTATCTAATGTTAAAAATTCATGGAGGTACTCAATATATGCCTGCAGGTATTAATTGGTAGGTAGAGTGAGATCCTCGTAGCTGACCGGATTCTAGCTATTTGTAAGCTCTAGGTTGTTCGGAGTTACCTGTCATTTTGCTTTTGTATGCATAATTGGGTAGGTCGGGGTCCTAATCATATATCATCTATTGCACTAGCAGAAGCTCATAGACTATCATTTTGGATTTTTGATATATTGTAGGCTTGGTTGGAGATGTTGTACAGTTGTAGTTGATCAGGTTAGGCCTTGTCGGCCCACTATATATAAGTGTTGGTTTGAGGGTCAGCTTTTTCTATTGATTATGGTGTTTAGTTGTTTCTTTATTTTCTATTGTTATATTGTATTATGGTGCTTATACTTGTCAGCTTAGGCTTCTGGCGAGTTAGGTAGTTGCAGGTCCGCTCGGTCAAATGAGGCACTGTAATACCTCGAAAGTTTCTAAGACAAGATGAGAGAATTAGTAATGAGTTCAGCAAAAAAATTTATATTTTGCCTCAGAATGACTCGTGGTAGCTCAACTGGAGGAGTCTGAAATCAACAATGTGTAGCTGCTTCAGCATTGAGTCTTCCGTTGCTTGAGGAAGTATGTGAGAGGATTGATGTTGAGAAGAAGTGGCGTTAAAGTAGCCAACAATGCATCCCCCCTTTACTTAGTAGGGCTTGAAAGGCTGGACAATTTGTTTTCCTTTCCTGTCCAGTATTCAATCCAAGCCTAAATAGGAAAAGCCACAAGTACCACCAAGAGGCCCCCGAAGGAGCCATCATGTTAAATGATAAGAATTTGAGAGACCATGCAATCAGGGCCAGCGCTTCGGAGCAGCCCAACCCTCTGAAAGAAAGGGAAAGAGCTTCCCACCGAGAGATAAAGCCAGCCTTTCGAGAAAGCCTTTGGCGAGTGATGGTGCATGGATACGACTCATGGTCAGTCGTGGTGAGGCACTGGGACGCCAGGGTTTGGAAAGAACAGACCATGGTACGACTCGTTATGGGAAACAACGAGTCGTGATAAGGGTCATGGTTTGGAGGTTCTATGTAGGGATGGGTTGTCAAGTAAACTAAGAGTCCTGGTTTGTAACCCGTGGGAAAATTCAAAGAAAGTGAGAATTGAGGCTCTGTGGCAATGAGAGGTGTTACGAATCGTGATGACATGTAACGAATCATAGTAAGCATCCATGATGTGATCCTCAGAAACCATTCTTACGACCAGTGGTGACAGCAAGAGGTGACCATGAGTCATCACTTCATGGTATGACTTGTGGTGAGAGTTGTGATGACTGATAGTGCTTATTTTCCAGAATTTTCATTAAGGGTATTCTCATAAATTCTAAGCTCCTAACTCCTAAAATACGTCGTTTTAAGCCTTAAAAGAAGTGTATTAAGGGAGTTTAACCTATTCTAATTCATTCAACTCCATGCATGCAAGTTTAGAGGTTTTCCATTGAAGATCAAACCTAGAATCCTCCCATTTCTCCTCCAAATCTCTTGAGCTTTCAAAGTCAATTGAAGAATCATTTTACCCAGGTATGTAGGGCCATGAATGAGAGTTTTCTTTCACTCTCATGCCTAAGTTTCTCCTCAAATTCATAAATTCAAGTGTTAATTCAAGTATATGATCCTATGGGGTCTTAACCCAAAGTTATGAAATTCTCTATGATTTATTTATGGGTCAATTTCATTCATAATTTGAGGAATGTTTTAAGATTAATGGGAAGATTTTATGTAATAATTAATTATAAATTCATGTTTTCAAATTTTAGAAGATTATGCCCAATTATGCAAGTTCATGAAAAAAAGTTAGTCTAAGATTGATGATTTCAAGTATGATGAAGTATCTAACATGTATGTATGTTTACAAAATACCCATATATGAATCTATGATTTTGACTAGTGAAATCTATTTCAAGTATGTATGATATTTAGATTTTGGGTAATCCTACTCAAATTTAGCATGTTTTCATGATTCAGTTTAGTTCTATAAATCAGCTTGCCATATGGTTTTGGAGTCTACACTCCCATATTCAGCTTATGGTATGTTTGGAGTCAGGACCCTCCGTATTCAGATTTCAGAATATGCATACAGCTTCATTGTAAAACGATAGTTTCAATTTCGTTGAAAAATGATGTAGAGAACCTTGCATGTTTTGGGAGCAGTGTCTAGCACCGAATAGGCTGATGGTTCATGAAAACCCTGGGTCTCAAAACTACGTGTCAACATAGGATTTTACATTTTACTTTGGGATCTTCCTTGTGAGATTCACCTACCCCATATGGGCCATTAACTTGATATCTATATCATGTTAGTGCCCTTAGCCCTGGCAAGGCTTTAGATGGCTCTGCCCACTTGAATGTAATTGTTGGGATCACGTAAGCTCTATCGTGATTGTGTTGGTTATATGACGAGTATCCCATTGTTTCTCATGATCTCAGTTATGCATGTTTATTAGTATGATATTATATTTTCAACAGGTTTGACCCGATGATCAGGTTATCAATTTTTCTTGTGAATCTCAGTTTCAGCTTTGGGTCATTCACTTCAGTTACAAGATCTAGTTTATGTCTATTCATGTCTTTCAGATATCAACATGCATACCTTACCCTCAGAATCTTACGATGTTATGATTTATGAGATGCATGATTTCAGTTTATACCTACTCAGCCTGTTTTACTAACCTTGCATACTCAGTATATTCCATGTACTGACTGTATACCCTATGCTGTATCGCTTCATAATACAGGTCCCAGCGATTAGACTCAGACGTGCTATTAGTTCTACTCTCGTTCCAGTCCAGACTCTGCATTTGGTGAGTCCTCATCCTCTTATGTCAGTTTGTTTCAGAGATAGAGATAGTTGGGGGCTTGTCCCAACATCTCATCAGTTAGTAAAGACTTTTCAGACATGGACTTATATATTTAGCTTTGAATTCAGTGTTATGATACTACCATTGGCTAGACGTGTTGTTATTCAGACTTTCACTATTTTAAAATTTAGTTATCAGCTTTGCTTATGTTGATTTTTAGTTATCATGTTCATGCCATGGGTTGACTTGGAGCCATTTATGGTTCTAGGTTTCGTGTCTCAGTCCGGACCTATGTTTGGGTGTGACAAACTTATTATCTAAGCATTAGGTTTTGAAGTGTCCTATGGTGTCTAAAAGCTGCGTTAAGTAGAGTTTTTTTCATGGGTGTGAAACGCGCCACACTTATGATGAAGAGGCTACGAAACATTTTAGGAAACTTCCCTTCTTTCATGATTCTATCTCGTGCTATGAGTTCAAATCTCTCTATTCCTCTAACTCTTGCTTTACGCATTTGCAGAATCATACCTCCACTCCAAGTTAATAAAAGAAAGAATGGCAACGAAAATTGAAATGGCTATGAGGATGGCAATGGAGATGGGCACCAGCAAGCCCCACCAGCCGCAACAGATTTCGTGCCTAAGAAGGTTGCCCATGCTGAGTTTAGGGCAGCCATTCAGAGGTTGGTATAAGAGTTGAACCTTATGTCAATTAGCAAGCAATGGTTCCTGTTCCCAAAATGGAAACGCAGTGGCGGCTAGAGTCCGGGATTTTCTCAGGATGAATCCCCCCGAGTTCCTTGGGTCGAGAGTGGATGAGGACCCACACGAGTTTATTGAGGAGACTCGAAAGATCACCTAGATTATGAGAGTGATAGGATATAAGTGTGCAGACTTAGCCTCCTATCAGTTGAAGGGGGTCGCTCACATATGAAATAGGCAGTGGAAGGATAGCCGGGGAGTTGGAGCGGGGCCCATTGGTTGGGATGAGTTCCTCCCGCATTCTTGGACCAATTTTTTCCCTAGGAGATGAGGAAAATCAAGGCAGCTAAGTTCATGAATTTGAAACATAACAACATGATCGTCCAGGAGTATGCTCTAGAGTTCACCCGGTTATCCAAATATGCGCCGAAGATGATGGCTGATCAAAGGGCTCAGGTGAGCAGATTTGTGAATGGAGTAGCGGATTCCTTGGTCATGGATTGTAGGACCTATATGCTACATAAGGACATTGACTTCTCCCGATTGATCTTGTATGCCCAGTAGATAGAGGCGGTGCAGATGAGGGAGAGGGAGAGAGAGGCCAAGAGGGCCAGGATAGACAATTTTGGATTTTTCCAGCAGAGGTCTAGTGGCAGACATCGTCAGCAGTCCCACTAGAGGTCATCAGCTCCAGCGTCGTCATCAACCAGTGTGCCATCCAGGTTTGGGCATGATCATAGAGGAAATACATCAGGCTCTTAAGGTTAGGGAAGTAGGTCAGTAGAGCCCAGCATTCTAGTTTGTTGCAGGTGTGGAAAAAGGCACACCGGTCAGTGCTTAGCAGGTTCAGGGGAATGTTTTGGGTTCAGGAAGCTCGACCACATGCTCAGAGATTATTCAGCGGCCAGACAGGTCCATGGTAGAGACTGTGACCCGGTTACCAGTTCAGCAGCTCCACCAACAAGCTCAACTCAACAGGGTGCATCCACTTGTGCAGGTGGTTGTCAACATCATAATAGGTTTTATGCCCTCTCATCACGTTAGTAGCAGGAGGTCTCTCCGAATGTGGTCATTGGTATGTTATGAGTATTTCATCTTGATGTTTATGCATTGTTATATCTAGGGGATACCCTATCTTTTGTGACTCCTTAAGTTGCCATTAGTTTCAGAGTTCGTCTCGAAAATCCTATCAGAACCCTTCTTAGTCTCTACTCTAGTCGGTGACTCAGTTATAGCTCAATGGGTATACAGAAATTACCCTGTCATAGTCCTTCAGAAAGTCACCTTATCCGATCTTGAAGAGTTATACATGACTGATTTTGATGTTATCTTTGGTATGGATTGGTCGCATGCATGTTATGCCTCAGTGTAGAGTTCTGATTTTCGGATGAGCCAGTCCTAGAATGGAAGGGTAGGTCAGTTGTGCTTGTAGGTCGCTTCGTTTCCTACCTTAAGGCCATAAAGATGATTTCCAAGGGCTATATGTACCATCTAGTTCGGGTTAAGAATGCTACATCCGAGACCCCGACTCTTCACTTTGTCCCTGTTATATGTGAGTATCCGAAGGTATTCTCAGATGATCTACCAGGAGTCACTCCCGAGTGGGAGATTGACTTTGGTATTGACTTCTTTCCAGTACGCAACCTATATCTATTCCTCCATACAGAATGGCTCCAACTGAGCTACAGGAGTTAAAGGAACAGTTAAAAGATATTCTAGATAAGGGGTTCATCAGACCTAGCAAGTCCCCATGGGGTGCACCAGTTCTCTTTGTTCGAAAGAATGATGGGTTTCTTGGTATGTGTATTGACTATCGGTAGTTGAACAAAGTCAATATTAAGAAACCCTTGGGGATGCGGTAAGACATCTAAGAAATTATTCCACTGAACGTACCAAGTATTCCCTCCCTAGAATTAATGACTTGTTTGACCAACTTCAGGGTGCTAAGTTCTTCTCAAAGATAGACCTCAGATCCGGGTATCATTAGCTTAGAGTTAGGGAGAGTGACATTCTGAAGACATCTTTCTAGACTCGGTACGGTTACTATGAGTTTGTAGTTATGTCTTTTGGACTAACGAATGCTCCTATAGCTTTTACGGATTTGATGAATATGGTGTTGAAGCCATATTTGGACATGTTCGTGATTATTTTCATAGACGACATTATCATATACTCTCGAAGCGAGGAGGAGCATACTGCTCATTTGAGGGTTGTGCTACAGACTCTTAAGGGATGTCTAGCTGTTTGCTAAATTCAGCAAGCGTGAGTTTTGGTTGGATTCAGTAGCATGTTTGGGCCATGTGGTATCAAGTGAGGGTGTGTAGGTGGACTCTTAAAAGATAGAACATTAAAGAATTGGCCTAGACCAATTAATCCTTTGGATATCAGGAGTTTATTGGGTTTAGTTGGCTATTAATGGAGGTTTGTTGAAGGATTTTCATCCATTGCAGCACCATTGACTAAGTTGACCCAGAAGAAAGTCAAATTTTAGTGGTCGGATGCCTGTGAGAAGAGTTTTTAAGAGTTAAACACTCGACTCACTTCAGCCCCAGTATTGACCTAATCTGAGGGTACAGATGGATTCGTTGTGTATTATGATGCCTCTAGGGTTGGTCTTGGTTGTGTGTTGATGCAGCATGGTAAGATCATTGCGTAGTTCTCTAGACAACTTAAGACACATGAGAAGAATTACCCAAGCATAACTTGAAATTGGTAGCGGTGGTGTTCGCATTGAAGATTTGGAGGCATTATTTGTATAGGGTCCATGTGGATGTGTTTGCGGATCACAAGAGCCTACAGTATGTGTTCACTACAAGGATTTGAATTTGTGACAAAGAAGATGGTTAGAGCTGCTCAAGGACTATGACATGAGTGTCCTTTATCATCCGGACAAGCCAATGTAGTGGCGGATACCCTTAGCAGACTATCCAAGGAGAGTGTTTCTCATGTGGAAGCAGAAGGAAGGAGTTGGTGAAGGATGTGCACTGGCTTGCATGACTAGGAGTTCGCCTCGTGGATTCGATAGACGGTGGTGTTATCGTTCAGAATGGTTCAGAATCTTCTTTGGTAACTAAGGCCAAGGCTAGACAAGATGAGGATCCTATTTTGGTTAAGTTGAAGGAAGCAGTTCAGAATTAGAAGGTAGAGGTCTTCTTCCAGGGGGGAGATGGTGTACTTTGTTACTAGGGTTGTTTGTGTGTTCTGGGAGTTGACGACTTGGTAGAACAGATATTTCTTGAGGCTCATGGCTCATGCTATTCTATCCACCCAGGTGCCACTAAGATGTATCGTGACCTATGGGAAGTCTAT
>JACEIK010012995.1:7752-19898 GCA_018107945.1 Datura stramonium | reverse complement strand
TTAGAGGAATGGGTCCAGTCCCTGTGGGTTCGACAATCCGGTTCTTAAAAAGAGCCACTATATTACTTGCACGACCCGTACACTTGCGGGCTCATCAATCCTCCCAAGTAGTGATAGAATCATTTGGAAATTCAGTTGACCACAGCATTGCCTCACTCCCTAGTGAAAAGGGAAATTACCTCAGCCTGATTGCATCCTGACTCACTCTCAGTTGTTTGTATGCTTTGCAAATACCCACGAAGTTTGTCAAGTGAGTATGTGCATTATCAGTCGCATGACCTGCAAATATCCCTTTCATGTTGAGCAATTGGATCATTGTGCTAGTAATGTCAAACTTTTCGCCAGCAGGCAAAGGGGGAGGGATAATAGCTCCAGCGGCACCGGCCTCATCAATTTCAACATCATTATCATCATCAAAGTATCGGTGTGCCTGTTGGTCTAGACCTCTGTTCATTCTAGCTCGCTCAGCTTCGGCAGCTTGGCGTTACTCTTCAGCGCGCCTCGCTACCTCTCTATCTCTTACTCGACCTTGATCCTCAGCCAACATTCTGGTTGTTGCTTCTTCTACTGTTTTTTGTCCATGAACGTTGGTCATATTCCTTAAGTTCCATAGTGTTCGCTCAAGTTCGTGATTAATTAGAACCAAGGATTTTCCTCAGCTCCTAGTACTGGGCATACACGAACCTGAGACCTATGAAGAAGCAAAAACAACAAATAATATTATAAAAAGGAAATAAGGACCAACAGCAAAGCAAACACAATTAACAAAAGCCTAAGTCGTATTCCCCGGCAACAACGCCAAAATTTGATGTCACTCAAATTACACCTCGTAATGAGATATAAAGAAGTCGATGTCAAATATAGAACCCAACCAGGGTTGGGGTCGAATCCCACGAGGAATATGATGAGAACGTTAGTTAATGCGTTTAGCTTTCTTATTTCCTCGGGGGGAAATTTGAAACACAAAATAATGAAAAGTAGTAGAGAACAATGAGTAGATCCTTGATTTAAATTTGATTGTATTCGATAAATGAGTTGGCTAGGATTGTGTTCCCCATGACTTCATAATCACAAGGCTTTTTATACTAATAATCTATTCCGGTGTTTAGCATGCAATATCGGTAAGTTAAATTCACCTAAATGGTTTTTTCTCCATCTAGATTATTATCACCACGCAACTTGATCGGTATGCGGGTGTATACTTAATTAACCCTTACCCTTAATATCAGATTAGCTATTCCCGGACAAGGTCAAGCTATTAAATGAGGGTTGATAGCCTCAAATATCTGTTGTTAATCCCTTTTCCCATTCATTACTCCCTTGATCCAGGGAGTAAGAATAAGGAAAATTCTAACATTTCTAACCATTAATGAGCAATTGAAACGAATGGAAAAACAATACATGCATAAACCTCGTTAAAGATTCACTAAGTATTTTTACCTATGTGTATTAATTCATCATGGTTCCCACAAGCCTAGTTGTGGGTTTAGCTACTCATACTTGAAGAATCACAATTATAAATTAAAAAAGAAATCATAATTGCAACTTACAATGATTTGTAGAAGAAACCACACGTATTGAATAAATCAACAAGAACCAAAGAACAATACTCCAATGTTGTTTTAATTCCCAAAATCAAGAACAAAATTATAAAAACTTATTTCTTGAACCTTAATGGTAATCAACAACTCCCAAAAATATCGTTCAAAGTCGTAAATAAGCCGTTCGGTAAAAATAAACCTATATAAAGATTTATAGTCTTAAATAAAACCTTTTATAAACAAAAAGGGAATTCAAGTCGGCAGTGGCAAAGGGCCAAGTAATGACTTGTTAGGACTCCTAACGCGTCGTGGCATGTATTAATCACTCGTGCTTGGCAGACTGCTCCTTCAGAACAATGGGTCACCTAATGACTCATTAAGTCACAGCACGAGTCGTTAGGTCCCTCGTGGCTTCTGACACTCAAAACATTCAGTGTTGATGACGGGTACTCCTGGCTTCTCACGGCGAGTCGTCAAGTCTCCCCACGACTCATTGAGTCTTCTGTTGTGGCCCTAGTATTTTTTTCATCATTTTTTCTCCCAGTCCTCATGACCCTCATGACGACTCATTGCCGATCTTAATGAGTCATGCCTTCAACTCGTGGTCACCACTAGGTTGTTGCACTTAATACTTGTTTTCTTCCTACGACATTAGGAACAAGTCGTCTAATGAGACGACGACTCGTTACCTGATTGGTAGTCCACACTTGATCCAAATTTTGCCTTATTTTGCCCATTTCACAATCCGAACCTGTTTTCCTGCAACACTCAACAAAGAACACATTATAACAATATAAACATACCCGTAATTTACATATTTTCTTAGTTTTAGGAATCAAAAGTGCCGTAAAATTATAGCACATCAAAGGTGCGAGTATTTAGCCATCATATCTTCTTTAGCTTTCCACATAGCTCCCTGAACAAGTTGATTTCTCCATAGAACCTTCACTGGAGCTACTTCTTTATTCCTCAACTTCCGAACCTGACGATCAAGGATCTCAATGCGAACCCCTCATAGCTAAGGTTATCCTTCACACCTATGCTCTCCACCAGGACAACCAAAGTCAGATCACCAACGCACTTCTTTAACAATGATACATAGAAAACTAGATGTACCGAAGCCAACTCTACTGGTAGCTCCAACTCATAGGCCACCTTGCCAACATGTCTTACATTCCTGTAGGGACCAACATATCGGGGACTAAACTTCCCTTTCTTTCTGAACCTCATCACTCCCTTCATGAGAGATACCTTTAAGAACACCCAATCATCAACCTAAAACTTGAGTTCTCTCTACCTCACATCCGCATATGACTTTTAACGACTCTGACCTATTTTCAGCCTCTCTCTTATAAGCTGAACTTTCTCCATTGCCTCATGAACCGAACCTGGCCCTATCAATATAGCTTCACTTACCTCAAACCAACTATTAGGTGATCTATATCTTCGCCCATAAAAACCCTCTAACGGAGCCATCTAGATGCTAGAATGGTAATTGTTTTAGTAAGAAAACTCGATAAGAGGTAAATGATCATCCCAACTGCCTTCGAAGTCAATCACACAAGCTCTCAACATATTCTCAAGGGTCTGAATTGTCTGCTCGGCCTGACCTTCTTTCTGCGAGTGAAAAGCTATGATCAGCTTGAACTGAGTACCAAGGGCCTTCTAAAACGATCTCCAAAATTGTGAGGTAAACTGAGTACATCTATCTGAAATGTTGGATAAAGGCACTCCATGCAATCGAACTAACTCCCAGATGAACAATTTAGCATAGTCCTCTTCTAAATCGGTAGTTTTGACTGGTAAGAAATGAGCTGCTTTCATCAACCTATCTACAACCACCCAAATAGAGTCATACTGTTGACGTGTGTGAGGAAACCCTGTGATGAAGTCCATATTGAAATCCTCACACTTCCATGTAGGGATACTGATGTCTTGTAGCACACCTCTTGATTTTTTATGCTCCAGTTTCACTTGTTGGCAATTCGACACTTAGCCACACATTCCGTTTTGTCCTTCTTCATGTCATTCCACTAATAGACTTCGCGTAGGTCACGAAACATCTTGGTGGAACCTGGATGTATAGAATATCGAGAACCATGAGCCTCACATAACATTCTCTCTCTCAAATCATCGATATCTGGAACACATAAACTGCCCTGGTGTCGAAGCACACATCTCCCCCTTGGAAGAACACCTCCACCATCTGATTTTGAACCGCTTCTTTCAGCTTCACCAAAATAGGATCCTCATCTTTCCTAGCCTTGACCTCAGTCACCAAAGAATACTTTGACCCATTCTGAACAATGAAACTACCATCTATTGAGTCAAAAAGGTGAATCCCTAATCATGCAAGCTGATGCATATCCTTCACCAACTCCTTCCTTCCATCCTCCACCTAAGAACACTCTCCATAGACAGCCTTCTAAGGGCATCTACCACTACATTGGCCTTGTCCGGATGATAAAGGACACTCATGTCATTTTCTTTGAGCAGCTCTAATGATCTTCTTTGTCGCAAATTCAAATCCTTTTGGGTGAATACATATTGTAGGCTCTTGTGGTCTGTAAACACATCCATATGGACCCCAAACAAATAGTGTCTCCAAATCATCAACGCAAAAACCTTCACTGCCAATTCCAGGTCATGCATGGGGTAATTCTTCTCAAGAGTCTTAAGTTTTCTAGAGGAATACGCAATGACCTTACCATGCTGCAACAACACACAACCAAGACCGACCATAGAGGCATCACAATACACAACGAATCTATCTGTACCCCCAGGTAGGGTCAATACTGGGGCTGAAGTGAGTCAAGTCTTTAACTCCTGAAAACTATTCTCACAAGCATCTGACCATTGAAATTTGACTTTATTCTGGGTAAACTTAGTCAACGGTGTTGCAATGGATGAAAATCCTTCAACAAACCTTATGTAATAGCCAGCTAAACCCAAGAATTTCCTGATATCCGAAGGACTAACTTGTCTAGGCTAATTCTTCATAGCTTCTATCTTTTGAGAGTCCACCTGCACACCCTCTCTTGACACGACATGACCCAAAAATGCTATCAAATCCAACCAAAACCCACACTTGCTAAATTTAGCAAACAGCTGACGATCCTTTAGGGTCTGTAGCACAATCCTCAAATGAGAGACATGCTCCTCCTCGCTCTGAGAGTATATGAGGATGTCGTCTATGAAGACAATCGCGAACATATCCAAATATGGATTGAACACCGTGTTCATCAAATTCATAAAAGTTGTAGGAGCATTTGTTAGTCAAAAAGACAACCACAAACTTATAGTGACCATATCGAGTCTTGAAAGTTGTCTTAAGAATGTCACTCTCCGTAACTCTGAGATGATGATACCCAGATATGAGGTCTCTCTTTCAGAAGCACTTAGCACCCTGATGTTGATCAATTCTAGGGAGGGGATATATGTTCTTAATAGTGACCTTGTTCAACTGCCGATAGTCAATGCACATATGAAGATACATTCTTCTTTCAAACAAAGAGAACTGGTGCACCCCACGGGGACTTGCTTGGTCTAATGAATCCCCTATCTAGAAGATCTTTCAATTTCTCCTTCAACTCCTTTAGCTCAACTAGAGCCATTATATATGTAGGAATAGATATAGGCTTCGTATCAGGAAGAAGGTCAATACCAAAGTCAATCTCTCGATCAGGAGGGACTTATGGTAGATCATTTAGGAAAACCTCTGGTTACTCACACACTATAAGAACCGACTAGAGAGTCAAGGATTCAGACTTTGCATCCTTAACCCGAACTAGATGGTAAACACAATCCTTGAAAATCATCTTTCTGGCCTTAAGGTAGGAAATAAAGTGACCTACAGGTACAGCTAAACTACCCTTCCATTCTAGGACTGGCTTACCAGAAAATAGAAACTCTACCATATGGGTTCTATAATTCACTGAGGCATAACATGCATGCAACCAATCCATGCCAAAGATACATCAAAATCAGCCATGTCTAACTCTATTAGATCGGCTTAGGTGACTTTTTAAAGGATTGTAACAGGGCAATTTCTATATTCCCATTGAGCTATAACTAAGTCACTGATTGGAGTAGCGACTGAGAAGGGTTCTGATGGGATTTTGCGACTAACTCCAAAGCTAATGGCAACATAAAGAGTCACAAAAGAATAAAGTATCCCTCGGATATAACAATGCATTAACATCAAGATGGAATACTCATAACATACCAGTGACCACATCTAAGGAGACCTCCTACTCCTGACAAGATGAGAGGGCATAAAACTTGTTCAGACACTGACCACCACCTGCACTAGTGGACGCACCCTGCTAAGCTGAGCATGCTGGTGGAGCTACTGAACTAGTAGCTAGGTCACGGTCTCTACCTATAACGACCCTGGCCCAACACTGTGAATTATTATCCGCTTTTGAGCCTCAGCCCAGCACAGTTTTATCCCCTTGGATTTTCAACCCAAAAGGCGCCTCACAGTATTAAGTCCACTCCTTCATTAAATAGCCTAGGACTCTCCCTCTCTTTTTCGATGTGAGATTTGCCTAAGTGAGCGAGGCATTACGTATCTCCATCCCTTCACTCATATGACATAGGGACTCAGCGTCCTCGCTGAGGTTTGCCCCACCACCGTACTAGTCGAGAATCGGCTCTAAATCCATCTGTAAAGACCCTGGCCCAATAGAGCCAACTCTCGATAGTACAATGGTGGGGAAAACCTCAGCGAGGTCGCCGAGTCCCTACGGGAGTTTGAGTGCAGAGACGGTAATACGTAACACTTAGCTCACTTAGGCAAATCCCACATCGAAAAAGAGAGGGAGAGTCCAGGGCTATTTAGTGAACGACTGGACTAAGTACTATGAGGCGCCTTTTGGGTTGAAAATCCAAGGGGATAAAACCGTGCTAGGGAAAGCCTCAAAAGTGGAAAATACTTCACAGTGTTGGGCCAGTGTCGTTACAGATGGTATTAGAGCCGACTCTCGACTAGTACAGCGGTGGGGCAAACCTCAGCGAGGACGCTAAGTCCCTACGGTGGGTGAGTGCAGGGACGGTGATACGTAGCGCCTAGCTCACTTAGGAAAATCCCACATTAGAAAAGAGAGGGAGAGTCCTGGGCTATTTAGTGAAGGACTGGACTTAATACTGTGAGGTGCCTTTTGGGTTGAAAATCCAAGGGGATAAAACCGTGCTAGGCCGAGGCTCAAAAGTGGACAATACTTCACAGTGTCTGGCCAGGGTCGTTACAGATGGTATCAGAGCCGACTCTCGACTAGTTTGGTGGTTGGGCAAACCTCAGCGAGGACGCTGAGTGCTTAGAGGGGTGAGTGCAGTGACGGCGATACGTAATGCCTAGCTCACCTAGGCAAATCCCACATCAGAAAAGAGAGGGAGAGTCCTGGGCTATTTCGTGAAAGACTGGACTTAATATTGTGAGGTGCCTTTTGGGTTGAATATCCAAGGGGATAAACCGTGTTGGGCCGAGGCTCAAAAGCGGATAATACTTCACAGTGTTGGGCTAGGGTCGTTACACTACCATGGCCTTGTCTGGGCATTTGAAAACCTCTGAGTATGTGGCCGGACTTCCCGCATCCTAAACATGCCCCTGAACCTTCTAAGCGTTGTCCAATGTGCCTCCTACCACACTTGCCACAAACTGGAATGTTGGGATCTACTGACCTGCTCATCAGACTTTGAGAGCCTGATGTCCTCCCCTTTTGATCGCATCGAGATCTAGATGGCACACTAGCTGATTACAGAACAGGAGCTGATGGTATCTAATGAAACTGCTGATGATGACCACCTCTGTACCTCTGCTAGGAAAAGCCAAGGCTACTCGTCCTAGCCTTCTTGGCCTCTCTCTCCTTATCCCTCATCTTATCTTCCTCCATCTACTGGGTGTATATAATGAATTGAGAGAAGTCTAGATCAATTTTTAGCATAGTAGTAATATGCTATGAGTTTACAGCACTTTTGACGCTTAAATCTCAGAAAATAGCATGGACTTAGGTATGTTTATATGGATATGAGGCACTTTTACTTTTATTTTAGAGAAAATAAGTGTTGGAGCAAAGATATGCAAAAGAAGACTTAAAATGTAGAAAACCAGCCAATGTACAACTCTCAGTATGAGTCGTACCTTGTTTGTATGAGTTGTACTGAGAACCGTGAGGAAAGGCTGAAGTGAGAAGAAGGCCATATATGACTCTGAGTACGAGCCGTACCATGATGGTACGAGCCGTAACTGGAGTTATAGAATTGTTCAGAGAAAATTGTATAAAGGCAGACTCCTGGTATGGATGGACTCACGAATCATAACATCAACATACGAACCGTACCACAAGCCGTGGTGAAATTCAGAAGATTCGTCAATACTTGGTGGAACTTCAGACGCAATAGATAGTATGAGTCATAGGAAGAAGGTATGAGTCGTACCACAACATTCGTGGAGAATTTTAGAAGATGTCAGAGTTCTCAAGGCCCAACCACGAAATTATTGTATGACTAGTAGGATGGAGGTATGAGTCGTACCAGCCTATCAACATGTAGCCAAATCTGCAGTAGCCAAGGACTTACAAGAACCAAGTATGACCAGTGCAATCCTGCAACGGGTCGTAGGTCAAGTCGTGACACAGTCGACACCATATATGGAAAATTCCCTTTTAGATTAGAAAAAGGTTTCTAATGTCTGTATAAATAGCTTTTATATTTTACTTTAGTGAGAGAAGGAAGAACCGAAGTAGGATATGTGTGAAGGATAATTTTTCTGAATTTTTATCAAGTTTTGAGGAGCAATTCTTGGGACCAAATTCTTGAATTTCTACATTGTTCTTGAGATTGTTCTTTGATATTCAAATCTGATTTTCTTCCAATCATTGTTATAAGTATTTAATTATGTGTTTGTTATTGAATGCAGATCATAATCTTATAACCATGATAGGCTAAAACCTCCACAAGTAGGGGTTGCGGGAACCATGGTGGATTAACGTAATAGAGTTACACAAAAGTGATTGAAAACCAATGCTAAATGATTCTATTGTATTCTCTTCATCTTTAAATGTTTCTCAACGGTGTATGGGACTTGCCCGAATTCTTTACTTGCTTGAACCTAGAGAAGTAGAGATTAGGAAAAGAGAATTACAACAAAGCCTTGGTCTTTATGATCATTGTATTAACTTGAGCAGTGGTCGCAGGATAGTTAAATTTGGGACATATTGATAATGGTTAGTTTGAAATTGCTCATGAGAACTGACCCAGTGATTGAGTAAAATCATCCAATAAGGACAAACCAATTCTGGATGAACCCTAGTTATCAGTTTTACAAGTTAGCATTGGGATTGATCACGTGTGCACATCCGAAGTAGTTGAACCCATGGGGAACATTTACCCTAGTTATTTTCAAATCTTGATTCAAATCACAAATATAATCTTGTTTTAATATTGTTTTCTTAAAAACCCCAAAATTTGGAGATAACTCACCAACAAGTTCAATTACTGGCATTAGTCTAGATCTTACCCTATTCCCTGTGGATTCGACCCCAACCTCTTAGGTGGGTTCTTTATTGACAACGACCGCTTTATACTTTGTCAGGAAGTGTGAGTTTGAGCTTTATCAAATAGTGCCATCGTTGCCAGGGAATACGGCTAAGATTAGATTAATTACTTGTATTTGACTTGTGGTTGTTATTTCCCCGTTTACGTTTTCTTTGTTTCTCTTTTGTGGTTCATTCAGGCTAACACTAAGGGAGCGACCTTTGAAAACACCCAAATGGAACACAAGAAGCTGCTAGCGCCCGTGGAAGAGACGATGAATATTGACACACTAGCAGATGTCTCAATGAACTGTGAAGGAGATGGGGTACGAAGGTACATGGAGCTGGTGAATGCCCTAGATGGAATAGGTTCATATAACTTCAGACTAAAGAAGTAAGACTTTGACTTGAAGAACCATCCAACGCTGCTAGCAAAGCCATCAGTAGAGGTACCTCCAGTCCTTGAACTGAAGGCACTGCCTCCCCATATTAAATATGCATTCTTGGGTGAAGATAACACTTCGCCAGTGATTATTGCAGCAGATATGACAGACTAGCAAGTAGAAGCATTGGTCGCAGAATTAAAAAGGCACAAAAAGAAAATTGGCTGGACCATAGCTGATATCATCGGGATCCCTCCAGGCACATATACTCACAAGATACAGCTCGATCCAACCAGCACACTGAGTATAGAGCATCAGCGATGCCTGAACCCACCAATGAAAGAAGTAGTGAAAAAGGAGATTATAAAGTGGCTAGACGCTGGTGTAGTCTACCCCATTGCGGATAGCAAGTAGGTAAGTCTGGTACAGTGTGTGCTAAAGAAAGGTGGGATCACAATGGTACCCAATGAGAAGAATAAGTTGATACCGACACAACCAGTCACCGAATAACGTGTATGCATGGATTATAGGAAGCTCAACCACTGGACCTAGAAAGACCACTTTTCAATGCCATTCATGGATTAAATGCTTGACAGATTGGCAGGTAGAGGTTGGTACTATTTTCTCGATGGCTACTCGGGGTATAATCAGATCACTATAGCCTTGGAAGATCAAGAAAAGACTACCTTCATCTGTCTGTATAGAACATTCGCTTTTAGAAGAATGCCATTTGGATTGTGCAATGCACCGGCCACATTCTAGCATTGCATGATGTCGATATTCTCATATATGGTGGAGGACACCACCGAAATATTCATGGACGACTTCTCAATTGTGAGTGACTCATTCAAATCTTGCTTCAAACACTTGGGCAAAGTGTTGAACAGATGCAAAGAAACTAATATGGTCCTAAATTGGTAAAAATGTCATTTTATGGTCAAGAAAGGAATAGTTTTGGGTCACAAAATCTCTGAAAAGGGGATTGAGGTGGAAAAGGCGAAAATCAAATTTATAGCAGGTTTTCCACCACCTATTTTCGTAAAAAGGGTCAAAACTTTTTAGGGCATGCAGGATTCTATTGGCAGTTTATTAAGGACTTTTTAAAGATTGCACAGCCATTGTGCAAATTACTTGAGAAGGAGGTAAATTTCGTGTTTGATGAGGCATGTCTAAAGGCTTTTGAGTGCTTGAAAGAGAAACTCACCACTACTCCTATTATCATAGCTCTAGGTTGGTCTCTTTCATTTGAAGTAATGTGTGAAGCTATCCGGGTTGCTCTCGGTGCTATCTTGGGCCAACAGAGAGCAAAGATTTTCCTTCCTATCTATTAATCTAGTAAAACACTCAAGACAGCCCAAAAGAATTACACTGTCATAGAACAGGAGCTGCTAGTAGTGGTCTTTGCATTCAAGAAGTTTTGAGCATACTTGCTTGGAACTAAGGTGATTATCCATGCAGACCATGCCGCTTTGGGATACCTAATGTCTAAAAAGGACGCTAAACCCATGTTGATTAGGTGGGTGTTGCTGCTTCATGAATTTGAGTTTAAGGTCAAAGATTGGAAAGGAACTGAAAATCAGGTAGCTGATCACTTATCTAGACTAGAGTCTGAGGCTAGGGTAAGATATGAGATTGATATTGATGATGCTTTCCCAAATGAGCAGGTACTAGCTACATCTCAGGACTTGATTTCTTGGTTTGCTGACTTTGAAAATTATTTGGTTAGCGACATTATCCCAGCAGACATAACTCCCCAGCAAAAGAAGTTCTTATTTCATGCCCGAAGATACTATTGGGATGAACCATACTTATTTCACATTTGTGCATATGGGATCATTTGAAGGTGTGTGCCAGAGGTAGAAATGTTGATCATTCTAGAGGCCTGTCATTCATCGCCAGTTGGGGGTCATCATAGTGGTATCTTGTAATACCCCAAAAGCCCTAAGATTAGATCCGAGGTTGAAATGGAGAAAATAGGAATTTCTTAACCAGATCACAGGATGAGTCTTCCATACACCCGTGAGGTACACCAGAAGTCGTTAGGTGACTCATGGAGTGAAGGGAGGATTTGCTGATTTTCAAAATTTGGGGTTGACCATGAGACAAGCCACGACGTGTCGTCAGGGTCATGAGTCATGGAGTCAGCTGTGGTCAGGAGCCGGTTTGAAGATGGAAAGTTTGGGTAGTGAACCCACCAACTCGTTACCACGACTTATCCCTACGGCAATGAGTCGTCCAGCCCCTCATTGGGACTGGCTGTGTGTTTTCCTGCGAATTTATTAAGGGTTTTTCTATAATTTCTAAATTTTTAAGACCTAAACTATGTTGTTTTAAGCTCAAATAAGTGTGTTTTAACAGGATCTATCTCACTGATCTCGGGAAAAATCGCATGCCCGAGTGACGCTTTATAACATAAATTAGTTTTGTTTATCTAAGTTATTTTATACATTTTCATGTAATTTTATATAAATGTGAACATATGTGGTAACCAACATGATTAGTCCTTGTTTTGTAGGTTTCAATGATTTTTAGGAACTAATTTATAAGTTGGTGAAGGAGAGGAATGGAATCGGGAGCAACGAGACAGAGTCGGCAAGGAGTAGGCCATGGCAAGGCTGGCCGCGCCAGGCAGCATGCCATGTTGTGCGTGTGCCGCGCCCAGCGCCGTGCCACGCCTATGCCAGGCA
>JACEIK010012994.1:9572-22884 GCA_018107945.1 Datura stramonium | reverse complement strand
TACATATTATGCGATATGATACAACTTGAAAGATGTGCAAATAAATAAGTAGGCAAAGCTAAAATATTACGGATGCAAACTAAATAATTACGTAAAAAAGATAATTTTAAAATATGAATATATACATTAATAAGTAGCTTATATGAGGCACATGGATGTCAAAATTGAGTGTCAACAACTGCTCCTTCTTTGCTCGGGAATGAAGGATGAATTGTCGAGCAAAGAACATTGACTTAGTAACAAATTTTGTCTGACCGAGGGAACGATCTCGGTGGGTCCTGGCGAAATAAAATATAAAGTTGTGAATATATTGTGGCCGACATTTCGGTATCAAGTTGCCTACATATCTCGGGTTTCACAAGAATCAGGTCGCGTGTAGTTCTAGATTTAAGGACGGACGAGATCTTTAAAGAAGATAACAAATACAGGATTTGAATAAGGAATGAAAGGAGTATGAAATGATAAGAATAGAGAGATGATAGAGGAATGTAAATTATTACCTTGGTATCATATCGCGGCGATATCGAGATGAGAGTTATTCGAGAATAAGAAGTTAAAAAGCGGAATGGAAGTGAAAATTGTTTTTCCTTTGACGAAAGATCTAGTGTTGCATTTGTACCTGTAGACTTTAACACTTCTTAAATGAAATGGTTAAAAGACGAGGACTAATATAAAAGTAATGCCAGAAAAAATAGCAACAAGGGAAAAATATATAATTTTTGAGGAACCTCAAAAAATCCATTCCAGTTTCAGTTTTCAAGGAGGATACCTGCAAAACATAGATAAGCTTGTTAGTGCTTGAATACACATATAAAACTATTTAGAATTGATATATCCTATTTAGGGAAGACAAACCCAATCATGTTATTCAGAGTTAACGGGCTCGAACACAAATAACGGGCTCAAAAAGTAAATTGTAGGGCTAAAAAAATATAAATTATAGGGCTCAAATATAATTATAGCGCTCAAAATATAATAGTCAGGCTGGATTGTCCATTTTAGGCCATATGAATCTGAAATAATTCTATTTTACGGTGGATGAACCCAGAATGTCCATTTTTAGGGCGGACTAACCCAATTGTCCATTTTATAGGGCGGACTAACCCAGAATGACCATTTATAGGGCGGACGAACCCAAAATAATCTATTTTAGGGTGGATGAATCCAGAATATCCATTTTTAGGGCAGACTAACCTAGTTATCCATTTTTAGGGTGGACTAACCCCAAGTGTCCATTTATAGGGCGGACGAACCAGAAATATCCTATTTTAGGATGGACTAACCCAAAATGTCCATTTATAGGGCAGAAAAGCCCAAAATATCAATTTATAGGGTGGACGAACCCAATTGTCCTATTTTAGGGAGGACGATCCAAAATGTCCATTTATAGGGCGGACGAGCCCAAAATGTCCATTTATAGGGCGGACGAACCCAATTGTCCTCTTTTAAGGAGGACGATCCCAAATATCCATTTTAGGGTGGACGAACCCAAATAATAGTAGAATAATAATAGCAATGAAAGTATAAAGAACCTGATTAAGTAACATATGAATGTAGCATGATATGGGCCAGTCAGAGTAACATAAAAACAACCTGAAATTTCATATTACGGTTTTGGTGAAATGACATAATACAGGAATAATAGTGGCATAATATTGGATTGATTATAATAGTGGCACAATACGACATGATAATAGCTTGCATAGTGGTATGAAAGTAGAGAAATGATGGCAGTAGTTGAGGCCATCATAATAGTAGCTTGATAGGAGCAAAATAGTGGCTTGATAGGCAGCATATTAGTGGCCTGATTGAAATAATTGCATGATAGCAACATAATAATAGCTTGAATAGTAGCATAACGAGCGTAATGAATAACACAATAGTAGCATGGCATAATAATAACTTGAATATTAAGTTGAAAGTAGCATAACACGGGCTTGATTGAATATAGTAGCATGATAACCACTTAGCAATGGCAACTTGACTTGGTGGCATAATAACTTGGATCCAAAGGCATAGTAATAGCTTCATAATAGTAGCTTTATATTGTGTTATAATAAAAACATGAATCTAGAGGCAATAATAATAGCTTTAAAATAGTATAGCCTTTTGAAAAAGGCATAGGTCCTTCTCGATTACGAGAATATTTTTTGGCAGGATGTCCCTATACACAAAGAAAATTTGTGAGTTTTAAAGGCAAGGTTAATATGTACNTACACAAAGAAAATTTGTGAGTTTTAAAGGCAAGGTTAATATGTACCTATGAATGTCCTTTGCTCGTCGTCATTGTTTTGACCCCTATGGACTTTGCACTTTGGTGAAATTTTTGAGGAATCCTCAAAAATTTCTGCCCCAGTTTAGAATGCAGAGTGTTTCACAAATATCCTTGTTACTTGCTTGTGGGATTTTTGAGGTTTCCTCAAAAATTCTACCATAGTTTTACCTATGGACTCTTCTATTAAGTACTTAACTCAAAAAAAAAATCATCAGTTATTAGTCATAAATCATTCTAAACAACGGAAAATACTAACACCCTAGCATGTGACTACACGTCCCATTCCTAATATCCAAGAGGCAATCGACTACTAATTTGGAATTGGGATCTAAATTTCTTAGGCTGTTTAAAGGGTGATTATCATCAAGCAAGCAAATAATAAAAATAAAACAACAAATAAGGATTTCAAATAATCCTTAAATTTATAAGCATGATTCTTTAAATATGAGAAAAATCCTACAAGCATGTTTCCTAGACACGTGCAGTCAGATCATATGGGCATGTTTTTTCTAAAATTAATTAGATTTAAATATGCAGCACTACAGAAAGTAATATCTTGAATATGCTCCAACCTAAATCAAACTTAAGGCCTATAGACATGGTTTCTACTATGCTTTCAGTCGAGTCATTTAAATTCCTATAGGCATGATTTCTAATTGAGACGATAAAAAAAACATACAATCCCTGCCCCCCATAAACCCTTTTTCACTATTATTAATGTTTATTACATACATTACAATTGATAAGAACAAAATAAATAAATAAACAAATTACAAATTAAAAAAAATCTAATAATTAAATTCCCAAAACCATTTTCTTGTCCTAGCAACTCTTTAATGGAATCCCCAGGTAAAATAACTGATACCCGTTAAAGGTTGATACAACAATAGACACATAGCAATAATCTCATATTCTTAACCCTGAGTCTTGCTAACTTAGTAAAAATATGTTAAAAGCGTATTAAACACATAATCATGATAAGCGAGAGTAATCAAAGAGAATAAATGACAAGGTAAATGCCATCTTGTAAAGATAAACAAACTAACTAGTAGATGCCAAATTGAAAGGAAATTAACAGATTAAAGATGTAACAAATTGCCTTGATTGGTATCGAGTCCTCAACATATCAAGATCACAAGAATCTCAAGGATTCCGAGTAGTGCTTGCGTTGACGAGGGATAGAGGAGTTATTGAATTTATATAGAGGAGTAGAGAGCAAAGATATACTTAGGAACAAAACAATTTTTGAGTTATTATGTTGCTAAAGGAATAGCAATGTTCGAATGAAATGATAAAGAAAATAACCAATGTTTGAATATGATGATAAAGAATAAGCAATGTTCCTCTGATCCTAGAATATGAGCCAAAGCGCTGTTTATATATCCAAATAATACTAATCAATTAAGGAATTAAAGGGTGAGAACAATATTCAAGAATCAATCAAGAGATGATCTTATCCTTAATTAACATAAAGAATCAATCAGTGTAGAACCTATCAAGATTTACAAAAAATATCTATATTTACTAAGCACAAGTATGGGAAGAAGAATATTGGAGAATCAATTAAGGAGTCACCAAAAAGAATCATTTGAGGCTATCAACAGGGTGGACGAAAAGAATATGAGCTTACCCTAATTAATCAAAATACAGAATTATCAAAAGGATTGTGCCAAATAAAATCTAAAATTACCATAATTAAATAAGTAGTAACATTGTCATGACTTAGAATATATGGGAGGATTAATCATAATATATTGATAACAAGAAAATTTAAAAAATGTCATAAATCATATCTAATAGCATATGAGGCTTATTATGAATCAAACTCAGAAAGGAAAGAAACATCATATAAGGATACCAAAGTTATTCATGAAATTTTCCATTCATACTATGACTATTAAAACCATATTGTATTGAATAAAAAAAGAAGAGAAAATTACCATAACATACATACGAATTGGGTTCATAATAACCTGAATCGATACAGGTTACCATAGAATACTTTCACGGATCAAAAGGAGAGGAAATCCAACGACCATACCAAAAGATAAAAGAGACAAATCATAAAAATTTATCGCAAATTATTTCTAAGGAATCGAACATGGAAATACTACTTAATATATAACAATTTGTCTGATGCAAATTTCTTTGAACTACTTGATTTTAAACTAAGTTTTAACAAGTCCGCAGATAAGGATTTGGCAGAAACTTCTACAAAGGTTAAAGTCTTTTACATAGAAGGATATATGAACACAGAAGAGCAATAATAGTTAAGCTTTAACCACCATCTAAAATCACTAATCTTATGTTTCATAAAAACTATTAAGAACCGATTATGAACTCGGATCTCATATAATATAAGAACATGGAGAAATAAATTATTTAGTAGCTTATACAGATTTAAGGTTTGGGCAAAGTGATTCAAATGGGCAGCCATTGGGAGGGAGAGACAGAGGTGGCAGTGATTTTCTCCGTTGGTCAGAGATGAGGCGCGACGGTGCTGTTATCCGGCAAAGAGAAGGTGAGAGATGGAGAGATCTGGTGGTCTGAGAGAAGGAGGAGAAGGGAAGAGAGGCAGTGGTGTTGGCGTTAGACGATTAGGGCGGTGGATGGAGAAGGCTTGGCTGTTTTTGGTGATAGCCGACGCAGTGAAAGGAGAAGAGAGAATCGACGGATTTGGTGGTCGTGTTATGGTGGATGGTTTCTGTTGGTCATCGAAAATGGTGGAGGCAGATGAGGGGTTGTTTAGAGTTTTTTGGTTGTTCGCCGGCGGTGGTGAGGAACGGAGCGAGATGCAGTAGTGTATGAAGGGATGGAGAGGAAGAGAAAGGAGTACGAAATGATAAGAATAGAGAGATTTGAATTAGGAATGAAAGGAGTATGAAATGATAAGGAATGAACGGAGTACGAAATGATAAGAATAGAGAGATGATAGAGGATTGTGAATTATTACCTTGGTATCATATCTTGGTGATATCGAGATGAGTGTTATTCGAGAATGGAAAGTTGAAAAGCGGAATGGAAGCGAAAATTGTTTTCCCTTTGATGAAAGATCTAGTGTTGCATTTGTACCTAGAAACTTTAATACTTCTTAGATGAAATGGTTAAAAGACAAGGACTAATATAAAAGTAATGCCAGAATAAATAGCAACAAGGGAAAAATATAAATTTTTGAGGAACCTCAAAAAATCCGTTCTAGTTCCAGTTTTCAAGGAGGATACCTGCAAAAATTAGATAAGTTTGTTAGTGCTTGAATACACATATAGAACTATTTAGAAATAATATATCCTATTTTAGGATGGACAAACCCAATCATCTTATTTTAGAGCTGACGTGCTCGAATACAAATAACGGGCTTGAAATGTAAATTGTAGGGATAAAAAATGTAAATTATAGGGCTCAAAATACAATACTCGGGCTCGATTGTCCATTTTAAGGTGGACAAATCCAAAATAATCCTATTTTAGGGTGGACGAATCCAGAATGTCCATTTTTAGGGTGGACTAACCCAATTGTCCATTTTTAGGGTGGACTAACCTAGAATATTCATTTATAAGACGGACGAACCCAAAATAACCTATTTTAGGGTGGACGAACCCAGAATGTCCATTTTTAGGGCAGACTAACCCAATTGTCCATTTCTAGGGCTGGCTAACCCAAAATTTCCATTTATAGCGCGAACGAACCCAAAATATCCATTTATAGGGTGGTTGAGCCCAAAATGTCCATTTATAGGGTGGATGAACCCAATTGTCCTATTTTAGGGAGGACGATCCAAAATGTCCGTTTATAGGGCGGACGAGCCCAAACTGTCCATTTATAGGGTGGATGAATCCAATTGTCCTATTTTAGGGAGGACGATCCCAAATATCCATTTTTAGGGTGGACGAGCCCAAATGGTAGTAGCATAATAATAGCAATGAAATCATAATGAACCTGATTGAGTAACATATGAATGTAGCATGATATGGGCTAGTCGGAGTAACATAACAACAACCTGCAATCTCATAATATAGGTCTGATTGAATGACATAATACAACATAATAGTAGCATAATACTTGCTTTATTATAATAGTGGCACTTTACAACATGATAATAACTTGTGTAGTGGTACGAAAGTAGAATAATGATGGAAGTTGCTGAGGCTAGCATAATAGTAGCTTGATAAGAGCAAAATAGTGGCTTGATAGGCAACATATTAGTGGCCTGATTGAAATAGTGGCATGATAACTACATAATAATAGCTTGAATAGTAGCATAACGAGCCTAATGAATAACACAATAGTAGCATGGCATAATAATAACTTGAATATTAAGTTGAAAGTAGCATAACACGGGCCCGATTGAATACAATAGCATGATAACCACTTAACAATGGCAGCTTGACATGGTGGCATAATAACTTGGATCCAAAGCCACAACAATAGCTTGATAACAATATTTTGATACGGTGATGTAATAAAAACTTGAATCTAAAGGCAATAATAATAACTTGAAAATAGTATAGCCTTTTGAAAAAGGCACAGGCCCTTCTCGATTATGAGAGTATTTCCTGATAGGATGTCCCTATACACAAATAAAATTTTTAAGTTTTAAAGGCAAGGTTCATACATACCTTTGCATGTCCTTTGTTCTTTCTCGTTGTTTTGACCCCTATGGACTTTGCACTTTGGTGAAATTTTTGAGGAATACTCAAAAATTGCTGCCCCAGTTTAGAATGCAGAGTGTTTTGCAAATCTCCTTGCTGCTTGCTTGTGGGAGTTTTGAAGTTTCCTCAAAATTTCTTCCCCAGTTTGACTTAAGGACTCTTCTATTAAGTACTTCACTCAAAGAAAATCATTAGTTCAAAAGGACATGATTGCCTTTTAATTGAACATCAAGATTTAGATTTGAACCCACATTTGACGTTTAAGGGTCAAACCAAATTATCATGGATTTCATATTCGAAAGTGAGCAATATATTTGCTTTGGTTATGAAAAAAGAAATTATTTATTTGATTAAGACCGAACCCAGAATGGGCTGCCTATGTAGCCATAAAGGAAATCATGTCACACATAGTTCAGAGTACAAAGAAAAGAATAAAGATGGAAAAGTTAAAGAGCGGGGAAAGTGGAGAGTGAAGACATTTTTCTTGTGACGTTCTCATCTTTGTTAGTCCCATTTACGCTTTCTTGTTAAATGTCTCAAAACTATCTTTGACGGATCACCTTGGACAATGATTGCTCCAGGAGTGATATAGTCCATCAGCCCTTGATGCACTATTATCTTTCTCTTCTCAATCAATTTTAGAATCTTGTACCTCAGTGTTGCACATTCTTCAGTATCATGGCCTTAAATATTTGAATAGTATGCGCATCTCTTGGATGGATCAAAATTTGGAGATGGATATTTAGGAATCCACCCTATCTTTGGTTTTAGAGATCCTTGGGTCTTCAACCTTTCAAATATGTGTGCCAAAGATTCAGCCAGAGGAGTAAATGTACGATACTTCACAAAATAGGATTGTACCGGCTGAGCCTGGTTGTGAAAATCATGTTCGTCAGAATCAGGACATATCTGAAAAACTTGATGTTGGGAGTTTTGCGCATTTCAAGAGTCAAAGATGGAGCATACTTGTTGTGCCTCCTAATGATGTTGTGGTAGAGGTATAATGGTTGAGTGTAATGCCACAAAAATCCTAAGATCAGACCTTGGGAGTTGAAATAGAGAAAATAGGATTTTCTGCACCAAGTCACAGAATGAGTCGTCCTGTGACCCATGGGGTAGCCCACAAGTCATGGAATGACTCATTGGAAAGGGTACGAACTTGGTTGAAAAATTAGGAAATTGAGTGACCACGGGTGTGACCACGAGTCGTAGTCAACACCACGACTCGTTATGTGAGTCCTGGTCAAGAGTTGACTGAAAGTTAGAAAATTCGAGAGTGCACTTAACAGGTCCTTACCACTATCGTTTGAGACACCACGAGTCGTTGTGTCGCCCGTGGTGACCCCTAGGTGGTTTTGGACAGTGAGGACTACAAGAGGTTACCACAAGTTGTGGTTATCGATAACGAATTGTCAAGTGGCCCGTGGTGACCCTTGAAGTGGAATTTTGGTTTAGTGGTAATGGGAGAAGTCACGAGTGGTTAGGTCTCTTTACGACTTGTGATGTCAGTCGTTGGAAGGTTAGGAAATCTGTAGAAAATTTCCAGTGCACATCACGATTGGGCACCACGAGTCATCCCTGAACTCACGACTTGTCGAGTGCATCATGGGGACTGGTACGATCCTTTTTCCTATGAATTCCCTAGGAAGTTTTACGTAATTTCCTAAAGTCTTAGACACTAAACTACGTTGTTTTGGGTTTTAATAAGGGAATTTAGAGGGATAACCGATGGTTTATTTCATTTATCACATCCGCTAAAAAGTTAGAACATAGAATTCTCTCAGAAAGACTTAGAGAAGAAGCTAGGGCGATCGAATCTCCTAAGATTTTCAAGGGATTCTCTCAGGGATTTCCATCACCAGGTATGTGAAAATTCAAAAAAGGAATAGTTCTTCCCTTGTGTCCCCTAAAATATTCTCTATATTCTCTATAAATTCTAGGCCTAAAACTTTCGAATGTTAATAAATTATATGTTAGACTTCATTTATAGCATGTGGAATGTTGTCTATGTTGATTGTTGTTATAATTCCACTACCTAGTTATCATGTCAATACTTATTCTTATAAGGATGGTTTTAGCCCTAGCTTTGAATTCAGTAAACTAGAATTTTTCCCGTTGGATTACTTCTTCCTTGTGGCTTTATTTTATCAGTTGGGTTTCCCATATTGCTAGAAAATGTTGAGAATTCAGTCAGATGCTTGTTAGTCCAGTCTCAGTCAATTATTTGCATATTTGATATAACCTAGTAATGTTAACTGATCATTTTGACGACAGTTAATTCTTGAGGTGGTTGTGATACCTCCTAGTTATTAGTATTGGACTCAGAATTAGATTTTAGTGGTTCTTTAGACGATCATGACATTTTCAGATAAATAGTTCTGACCAGCCTTAGGACCCTAGCTTCAGATTATAGTTTGTTCTTTAGACGGTTACGATGCTTTCAGATAAGCAACTCTAACTAGTCTTAGAAAACTAGTTACAAAATTCGATCTGATAAGGCTCTCAAGGTACTTCCAGATAGGTATCCCTGACTTAGTCTTGGGCCCCTGTTTCGAGCTATCAACTTAGTAGTCAGTCTAGGACTATCCAGTAGGAGTAGGACTTAAAACTGAGCAGACCGGGGTTCCAGCACACCCAGGTTCCCAAAACTACGTTGCACCGTAGGTTATATTTTTATTGGCATCATGGCCCCAGACTTGTGATCACTCAATTCATGCCTTTATACCCCTGAAAGGTATATTAGGTCCTACTGATGGGCTGTATACATTGGACTCCACGTCTAGATCACGTGGTTATATGTCGGTTATAGCCTCTCCCACTAGTAAGCTCAGTTCAGTCTCAGATCAGTTCTGTACAGTATTTTAGATTAGTATCTCAGTTTTAGGGCATGTCTTTGACCATCAGACAGGGTCATTTTGAACATCTTAGTATATCACAGTTTATCCAGTTTCAGTATTTCAGTTGGTCATTGCATGTCTTCCTAGTTCAGTTATTTATTTCTTCGTGTTATGGTTTCTCCTATTTACTCAGTACATTCAAAGTAGTGATGCATACCTTTTATGTTGTATCATTTTATGATATAGCTGCAGGTTCTCAGACTCAACACCGTTAGCATATCTCATTCAGAAGTTTTCAGCTGCATTATTGGTGAGTGCTCATCTTTCGAGGACGAGGATTATTTCTCTTAAGTTGTATTTTTTTTTCAGTTAGATTTAGAGTTAGCTGGGGGCTTGTCTTAGCAACTCATATGATAGATGGATTTCAGACACAGATATAGATTCAGATTTTTTAGCTTTGTTTCAATTGTTTTAAACTTTACGATTTAGTTCTTCTTCTTAAATGTTTTATTTTATTATTTTAAAGATTCTGCTATGTTTCACTCAGAATGCCAGTGTTATGATAGACCATTGGTTGACTTGGGGTTACCCTTGACTCCAAGTACCATGTCTCGTCCAGGGTATAGACTCGGGGAATGACAAACTTGATATCAGAACACTAGGTTTAGAGTATCTTAGGATGTATGAAAGCTACGTAAAATAGAGTCCTTTTCATGGGTGTGAAGCGTGCCACAGTTATGACGGAGAGGCTACGAGACGTTATTAGGAAAACTCCCTTTTGTTCATACTTTTTATTGTGCGTTGAAATTCAATTCCAGAAACATTCTCCTAACTCGTGCTCTATTTTGTTTAAGTGAAATCACGCCTCCACGACGTGGTAACGGAAGAAGGGCTGGTAACGCTCACCAACCTACCTCAGCAGCTCAAGTAGCCCCTCAGGAAGACTCAGTGTCCTCTGTAGAGTTCAGGGCAGCCATCCATCTACTCACACAAACAGTTATTAATCAGGTGAACCAACAGGTGGTTCTGGTCAACAATAATGGGTCCGCAACAGCTGCACTAGTTCAGGACTTCACTCGAATGAGCCCTCCAGTTTTCCATGGATCTAAGGTGGGAGAGGATCCGCAGGAGTTAGTGGATAAGATTTGAAAGATCACCCGAATTATTGGTGTCAGCCCCTCGGAGAGTGCCGACTTGGCTGCCTACCAACTGAAAGGGGTAGCCCAGATCTGGTATGAATAGTGTAAGGAGGGGAGACCAATGGGAGCAGGACCGGTGGAATGGGAGGAGTTCACTACAGCCTTCCTAGATCGATTCTTTCCTTGGGAGCTGAGGGAGGATAAAGTGGCTGAATTCATGAATATAAAATAGGGAAATCGGATGGTGGAAGAGTATGCACTAGAGTTCACAAGGTATTCTAAATATTCTCCACTGTTGGTAGCCGAGCCAACGAATCGTATGCTAAAATTTATTAATGGAGTGTTGAACTTGATCCTCAAGGAGTGCAGGACTACAATGCTTATTAAGGACATCGATCTCTCCGGCCTCATAGTCCATGCTCAACAAATGGAGGCAAAAAAATTAAAAGATTTGGAGCGGGAGAATAAACGGGAAAGAACCAGCAAGTCAGATTATGGCCACCAGCAATTTGGCGGTAGTAGCCGCCCACAATAGCAGTAGTAGAGGGCTCCAACACCTACTTCAGCCAGTACCCTAGCTTCTGGTCCCCCAAGGATCGGAGGGGTGGAGAATCTAGCTCACAATCCCAAAGTCATAGCGTCAGCAACTGCTACAGCTACCCAACTTGCCCGAAGTGTGGCAAGAACCATCCAAGAGAGTGTCTTCAAGGCCGAGAGGGTTGTTTTGGGTATGGATAGCTTGGTCATTGGCTCAAAGAATGCCCATCAACAGGAAGGGGGAGATCACAATGCACCTCTTCAGCAGCTCCAGCAGGCCGACCAGCTCAGCAGGCCAACATTTCAGGTACAAATGGCGGCCAGCACCAAAATCATTTTTACGCATATCCTCTCATCAGGATCAGGAGAGCTTACCTAACGTGGTTACGGGTATGTTACGCCTTTTTCATCTAGACGTGTATGCCCTAGTAGATCTAGGAGCCACACTTTCATTCGTAACTCCCTATGTAGAAGTCGAGTTCGATAGCAGTCTAGAGGTCCTCTTAGAACCATTCTCAGTCTCCACCCCAGTTGGTGAGTCAATTAGAGATAGACGGGTGTATAGGAACTGCCCAGTCTCAATCTTCAATAAAGTCATTCTAGCTGACCTTGTAGAGTTAGACATGGTTGACTTTGACCTCATTCTTGGAATGGATTGGTTACATTTCGGTTATGCCTCAGTCGACTATAGAACTAGGGTCGTTAGGTTTTAGTTCCCTAATGAACCAACTTTAGAGTGGACATGCAGTAGTTAAACGCCTAAGGGTCGGTTTATTTCCTACCTTAAGGCCAGAAATCTTATTTCCAAAGGGTGTATTTATCATCTAGTTCGGGTCAAGGATTCCAACTCTGAGACCTCGACTATACAGTCGGTTCCAGTAGTCGATGAGTTCCTTGATGTTTTTTTTTCAGGATCTTCTGGAGTTCCTCCTGATCGGGAAATAGACTTCGGTATAGACCTTCTTCCAAATACTTAGTCCATCTCCATCCCTCCTTATAGAATGGCTCAACCTGAGCTTAAGGAGTTGAAGGAGCAGCTAAAAGACCTTCTTGATAAAGGTTTTATCAAACTCAATATCTCTGCTTGGGCTGCTCCAGTACTATTCGTGCAAAAGAAAGACGGTACCCTCAGAATGTGCATCGATTACCATCAGCTAAACAAGGTCATAGTCAAGAATAGGTATCCCCTACCCAGGATTGATGACTTGTTCGATTAGCTTGAGGGAGCTAGTTGTTTCTCCAAGATAAATCTCAGGTCGAGGTATCATTAGTTAAGAGTTAGAGAGTGTGACATACAGAAAACAACCTTTAGAACTCGATATGGTCATTACGAATTCGTGGTTATGTCCTTCGGACTGACTAATGCTCCTGTAGCTTTTATGGACCTAATGAAAAGAGTCTTCAAGTAGTATCTAGATATGTTCTTCATTTTATTTATCGACGACATTCTGGTATACTCCAGAAATGAGGAAAAACATGATAATCACTTGAGGATAGTGCTTCAGACACTCATAGATCGCTAATTGTTCGCTAAGTTCAGCAAATGTGAATTCTGGTTGAAGTTTGTGTTGGTCACGTGGTCTTGGGTGAGGGTATTCAGGTGGATCCTCAAAAGATAGCAACGGTGAAAGACTAGCCCAGACCTACCTCCCCAATTGAAATCAGAAGTTTCTTGGGTCTTGTCGGTTATTACCGATGTTTTGTTGAAGGATATTCCTCTATTGCATCCCCTCTGACTAAGTTGACTCAGAAAAAGGTGAAATTTCAGTGGTTAGATATGTGCGAGAAGAATTTCCAGGAGTTGAAACCTCGAATCACTACCGCTCCAATTTTGACCTTACCAAAAGGAACAAATAGGTTTGTAGTGTATTGTGA